>VZSE01014922.1:4060950-4081347 GCA_013398275.1 Promerops cafer | reverse complement strand
TATATATATATATATATATATATATATATACACACACACACAGATGGGGTTTGTCATTAGAATTAGTACCAATAGAAAAGATTGAAACACATGAAAGGGTGCATCAACAATCAGAGACTCTAGAAAAATGAACATATAAATTTGAGAAACATTTTTTTTTAAATTCAAATAATTTATAGTAATAAAAATATGTAACTGAAATTGTTGTGACAGGGTAGAGTTAGCGGGAAACTTGATTTTAGAGCACTTCATTTTGCAGCTTTACCAACCTTCACTTTGACATCTTTTCTTTCAATGTATCACTCTGGTGAAACCTCACAGAGAAAACTGACAATTTTTTGGTTGCTTGATTTTGGAAAATAAATTGAAAAACAATCATCCCCTGAATCATTCCCCGAATCAAAATTGGATTGTCTTAAGCAGATTATAAAACTTCATTTTAAGAAATTCTGTCAATTCTTCAAATGGCATAGACGTTGTTTAACATCTAGGGATGTGACTTGAGAATAAGTGACCTTTAGACAATTATATATCTCAAATCCTTTTAGAGTCTAAGCTTACACCGGAGTCTTAACACACTTTCAAACACAGTGACAGCATTTAATAAATTCTGTAAATGTACAGTTTACATAATCCTGTATCATAGCAATACATTAGCACTAAGGGTCTTTTGATATCATTGCTCTAGAAACTGTCACTGTTATGTGCCATGGGCTTTCTGCACCTTAGAGTGCTAATTAACTTTTCAATCCTATCACCATGAAAAAATATTGACTGTTTATTGCTTACAATAAGAAAAAAGTTATGGAGCTGTTGTAGGTGCTGCCATCCTTCACAAGTTAATGACTCTGAAAGTTATGCACTCTAATATGGCTTCTGAAAGTGATAAGGTTCCTGAAGTGAAACCTTTGGAAGACAAGTGAAAGTGGTTTTGTCTTACAGCTTCAAAACGTGCAGCTGTTTGCCATGTAGAACCTTTAACTCTGTAAATCAAAACTCATACACCAACTCTGACAAAAAGGGAAATAAATTTCTGTTGAATCTTTTGTCTCTTCCAAAAGAAAGAAAAATCTCTAAGAAACATGCTTCATATTTCTCTAAGTAGAAAGAAGACAATGTTGATTATAAAAACTATTCTATCAAAATCACTGCCTCATCTAGAGAAGTGTGTATAAATAAAACATATTTATTTACCCAACTATTTAACAGAAGTGTGAATAGGGAAAGATGCAGTTTCTTGTGAAAGCTGGTGATAAAGAGGGATCCAAAATCTCCAGAGACATTAAATGTTGAATATTCAAGTTACAGCTACTACAGAGAACTGCACACCATATACAATTGCAATAACAGGTGTTTAAATATTGCTGCTCGGTCGACTGAAGCCTGAGGATTCCTGAATTACTAGGCACATTCTCTGCAAGAAATGAGGGACTCCTGGGAGATATACAAGATTTTGGTGACAATATGGCATCAAGAAACAATTAGCAGATGAGGAGATTTCAGACACCCTTACTTTGTAAGACAGGCAACCAGCATCTATATCAAAACATGCCCATTGAAACTGCTTTTGGTTGCCAGAGGGCAAGATCAGCTCTATCCAAGTCAGTGCTCAAACCCAGACAAAATACTTCAATCCTTCTGCCCAACAGTGCTGAAATGGGCACAACCTGTTGCCTTCAGCCGTGAGGCAAATGAGTTTGGAATTGCTCTGCTTCTGATAAAACTCTTAACAACTTCAGTAGTGCCATTATTAAGCTTCTGACAATGACTATCGATGTGACACCTTCCTTCAGGCACTCCCAGGGAGGCCAAGGAAGCTCAGGGACATTCCCTTCCCCAGGGCTGTACCAGGCACGGATTTGCAGGCAGGGATGCAGCAGGGCTCTCCCTGTCCTGAGGAATCTGAAGGCCCTGTGATCCTCTCAAACATTTTAAGAGCGGTGCTGTTGCAACCTCCTCAGAAGAGAGAGCTCACCACGGAGCAGCTATAGGGTCTCTGCAGCAGAATAAAGGGAAGAGCTGAGATTTCGGGTGTCTGGAGCTGTCAAGGCAGCCAGAGCCTCCACAGTTTGTCCCTGCAGTGCCAAAGCTTACAGCCAGGTCGTGCCCGTCCCAGCTTTCGCCTTGTTCTTGCTAATCTCTTGCATGGCGACTGCTGCCAAAGGGTCTGTTCTGGTGTGTCATACTGCTGAAATCTTCAGCTTTCCTTCACAGCTGTCAGCTGAATAATTTAAAGGCTTGCCAAGAGCCAAACTTCTAAGTCCTCATTTTAAAAATTATGTTTCTGTTAACCAAAAGTAAGAGTTAGGCTTTTGCTCAGACAGCTACTGAGTATACAGGCAAAGGACACTACTGGATGTAAAAATTTACCATGTTATCCAACATACAGCTCAAGATCTCGTTTCTTTTTCCATAAATCACCCACCCATGGGCCAGGATTTACATCACAGCCTGTGCCAGCAGCCAAGTTCCTGGGTGCCAGCTGACATTACACACATCAGGGCAGAGGCTCCTGACCTTGCAAAGGCAAAACACACATCACAAGAAACCAAGAGACAGGAACAAGGAGAAGGAACTTTGTCCTACCCTTTTCCCTCCCCCAGCCACTGTGCACTTGTCTAGGCAGTGGAAGAGGCCACAGGGCCTCCATTCCCACCACAGGCACTGCCAGTGTGCAAAGCCAGGCTTGCCAAGGTGCTGCTCAGACAGCTTTAACCCTCACTGCATCACGTCCCTGCCAGAGAAGGACAGACGTGCAACAGCCCATGGGAATGAGAGCTATGAGGCAATGCGTGAGGCCAGAGCGAGACAGGCACTAGGAACTTTGCAAGGAATTTAAATCAAGCAGCTCTGATAAGTGTTTGAGTTTAGACACACGTGCTGTTTGGTCTAGTACAAGAGTGCTTTAAATACCTCCATTTGGTTGGATTTGTGTAAGTAACACCATGCTCGCAGTTTCATTTTACACTTTTACTCCTCAGTTATGTGCTCATCTTGCATGCACTTTCACCCAAATACACACATAATCACCTGTCTGGCTGCATCAGTCCCACGGGGGAATCTTGCAGCTGTAAGCACCACTAAGAATAGAGTACTGTATGTTGCCTTGAGTGCATGCATGTGCTGGTTTTCTATCATCTGTTTGATTGCCCCAAAGGCCGCTGAAAACACTGATCCCAAAAAAACTCCACATTTTCATTTTGCATTAACAATTATATGCCTATCTGGGACAGGAAAAGGGAAACTTTAAATGCAGGGTTGACTAAAACTTGTCTGCCAGCCAGTCTTCTATCACTTATTTGTGGCTTTTACCACCTGGAGAACTGAAGAATACAAATCCTTTGCACAGAGTATCCCAACTGAGAAACAGAATGAAGTTAAGAAAAAATTAGGGGGAAGTAGACAATTTTGGGTGCAGTTTCACAATACAGTTCCAGCTGAGCCAACAGCTCACTGCTATCCAAATGGAAATTTTATGTCTTCTCCACCACATCTACTTCTTCCTGGCTCCACATTCCCAACACCTATCTTCTGTGGCTTCTGGAAGTCAGCAGATCAAAAAATTAACCTATGCACCAAATCACCACATTGGATCTGCTTTCAGGAAGTCCAAGAAGTTACCTGAGCAGGCACAAAGAGGAGGTGGGACTACACTGCTAGGTAGTAGGAAAAGGGCTAGAAGATGAGCGGATCTCCCTGTTCAGCAGTAGCCAGACATTATGCACACTGACTTGTTCATGAACTCCCAGTCCAAGCAGATCTAAGCCACTTCTTATAGATTCATGAAGGAATGTCCATAGGTAACTTCACAGGATGGGCAATAATTATTTTGTATCTGCAAATTACCTTGCCCAAAAAGACCACTGTCTTTCAATACCTTAATAAATGAAATGACAAATGTAATTCTTGATAACAACACTGGTGAGCTGATTCTAGGAGCCTCATTTCCTCAGTTTGTCCTTAGGGAAAGATTGCAAAGCTTTTGCTTTTACATTTAACTATGAGATATACAGAAAGATTAATGCAATCCTTATAGAAATGTTGTATTAGCCTGAAATCTTCAACTTCTAGTAACATAAATTAGGAACAACAGAATTCTTATCTGACACTTATCTGCTCAACTCTGCACCAAATCCACCATGCAAGACCCGTGCCAGTGCACTCTGTTACCCTAAGTGTCACTTCAGGCTATTTTGAAGCAAAATCTCAAGCTTGGAAGAGGCACTGGTGTGTACTGCAGCCAGATCACCAAAATAACATTTACTTGCCAAACAGGAGTATCACTGGTGTGCATCACAAAGTGGCACTTCTCTATACTTCGTGGATGCAAACAGTAACAGTGTCTGTACTACCAGCAATGATGGCATCTGCCAAAGCAAGGAACATTTCTATCACTTTTCAGTGTTTGTCTGGCATCTGAGAAAAAAGTTTAAAAAATTCAGGAAAAACTACTGGGAAAATATTTTTACTATCCTCGTCTAATTACTTATATAACACATTATAATGGGATTTTTCTTCCTGAATCACAAGACGGTCCATCACTAAACCAACATTAAAATTACTTTTTCTCCTCTGTACTGTATAGGTACAGCTGGCACACATAGCCGGCATACACCACAGAAATTAAAAATTAACTGAGTCAGGCATTTTTGTTCAAGGCTCCTATGCTGCTCACAACTCCAGTCACACAGCACTGTTAATTGCTGCTGGCACTGACAGTAGGGATCCCCTTCCATCTGCTGGGACCAGCTGATGCAAAATAAAAACAGTCCCTTGGAGTGAGGCGCAGCTCTGCGGGGTCAGTGCCCGGCGCCGCTGCCAGCGCCGGCCGGGCTGTGCGGGAGCGCTGCCCTGCGCTCGCCTTGGCTGTCCATGGGGTGCTGAGACATTTTATCTCTTATGGTTTCTTTGGGGTTTTTTATCTTTAAAGACGCCACTCTCCTGCAGCGTTTGATGCCTTTAGTGACGCAGCAGCCTCTCCCCAGCCGCCTCCCGTTCCACGCAGGGGAGCAGAGGCTCCCGCGGCAGAAGCCCCCCGTGCGGTGCTTTACCTCCCCGGGCTCGCAGCGCCGGCTGCGGCCCCTCGTCCTCGTCGCTGCTGAAAGCGGGGCCGGAGCCCGGGGCCGCGATGGAAGCAGGGCAGGTGCTCCGGTGCAAAGAAAGTCCGTGGGGACAGACCCTCGCCCTCCGCCTCCCAAACCTCCCCCTCCCGCCGTCAGCGGGGCTGCTGCTGACACCGGGTACGCGTCCCCGGCAAAGCGGGAGGAAGGCACCGCTTACCGGAGCTGCTCGCCGGTGAGCAGGACCTCGGCCATGTGTTCCAGCTCCGCCGCTTTCTGCTGCATGGTGCTCATGCCCTCCTCCATCGCCGCCGGCCTGCGGGCACAGCACCGCCGGGTGAGGGGGGACCGGGGACTCGCCGGCCCCCGGCCGCGCTGCCCCCGCCGGCAGCTCCGGGGCGGCTCCCGCCCGGCNTTATTGTGTCACTGGCAGGCGGAGAAACACATGGCTGCAGCCGCCGCGCCGCAGCCGGGCTCGCCGAGGCAGCAGCGGCCCCCCCCGGCTGTCACACGGCAGGGTCGGCGCTGCCCCCGCGGGAAGGGGCCGGCTCCCCGCCGGGGGCTGCGAGCCAAGAGGCTGCTGCCGCTGCCCTCCCCGCCAGCCCCGGCCCGGGAGGCAGAAAGCGGCCACGCACGGGGGAGCGGCACGGGGCCACGCTCCTTCCCGCGAGTGCAATGTCCCGCGTCCTCCCTTCAACGCGGGGCTGCCGGGAAGACGGGCTGCTCGGAGGAGCAGCGAGCTCGGGAGAAGCCGATCCGGCTGCGCGGGAGGAGATGCGACTGCTGCCCGCTCAGGTAGTGCGGGCTGCGCCTTGGCAGTGATCCTTGGAGATGCAGCGCGGGGCAGGTAGTAGAAACGGAGCTGGTGATCTGGGGTTTCACCCTCACAAACTGTCACTGCCCTCCTGCTGTCTACATTTCCGCTTATCTGCCACCCAGGGGTTATTTTCAAACCCTGGTCCCCTGCTCACGTCAACTCTTTGTCTCCAGGCGACAGAGGATGCAGAATTCGTGAGGGCAGAGGAACATTTTGTCTTGGCAACGGGAAATAAATTGCAAGGTCACGAACACTGTCAACATTTTTGATGGGGGAAAAAAATTGCCCTTTTCTTTTAAAAAGTCCAGGAGGAGGCATCTTCAGCTGTGGTCCAACCATGGTTTTCATTTGCAAACACAGGCAATACCTTGATTGCCTACTCATTGCCTTTATATCTGTCTGCACATACTCTGTGCATGGAAATTGTGTCTGCTAAAGTACTTGCAATACTGTCATTGATGCAGAACCAAAAAGATAGAACCACAAAAAAAGACTAAGAAGGAATCAAGTGAACCTGGTAGTAACGAGAGTGCAGACAATGGGAAGAAGGTGTTGTTTGCATCGCCCACAGTAGAATTGTGGCATTTATTACCACAGGTGGCTCTGGATGTAAAAGAATGGACTTGGAACCAAGGAGAAAAATACTTGGAAAAGAAATCTACATAGGGTTACTAAGCAGACAGCAGCCACATCCATCTCAGGAAATTCTCTGTTCTAAAAATAATTGTCTCACAAGGCAAGCCCTTGTGTGACATTTCATATGTGCTTTCCCTGCTGCTCCCTACACATCTGTTTATAGTCACTGAGATGAACACAGGACTAGATGGACCTTTGATTCAATGCAGTAGAGTCCTTTTAATGAGCACCTTTGTGGGTCTCAAAGAGCACTAGAGGTCCATGAATGGCAAAGGGAGAAAAACACAATCTGCCTTAATTTCATTTGGTCCAGAGACAGGAACAACTTAGGACTGTAAGCACTACGGCTTGAGATTACTTTCCTTAAATTTGGAAGACACGCATTTAATCTGAATACTTGCAAACAGCCTCTAATTCCATTCATACTGCAAACATACAAAGTACAGCTTCACAGAGCTGGAAACAAAAAGGGAATTGAAACAACCATCTCATCTGACCTTATCTTTAAGACAAAGAATGCACACAGCAATTTTTATCAAGCACTTTATCACATGACTGACGGAAAGACAATTTCAAGAGAATGTACACTGCAGATGATTTCTGGGTAAATCCTTGGCTCTATCACCTGGGTTTGGCTGATTTCATCCGTTCACTGCTGCTAAAAGGAGATGCACTGTTCTTCCAGGCTCTGGCAACACAATCAGCGATGTGTCTTTTGTTAGTTTCCCCACTTTCAGGACCTCTGCTTGTTGCAATTCAATTCACTAAACAGGCAGAAGAGTAACAGAAAGTGGAGAACTTTCTTCTGAGCTAGTGAGCAGAGCTGTGCAGATAGTTGCAGGGTGCAGTAAGTGCCAGAGCTGACACCAAGGTAGAGTGGGCCTTGTCAGCTTGAAACAGGAACAAAAGAGGAGGAAGAGGGAGAAGAAGCTGTCTTCATGCAGTGACAAGGTATCGTGACAGGGTGCTTGTGGAACTGCAGCCTGAAATCTATACCTTTCCCTGCACAGTTTTGCAACTTGAAAAATGCAGGCCAGTGCAAATTCCTGTACTGGATTATTTAATGATTATAGAATTTCGTGTTGGCCTTTGCACACTGATATCCCATTTGTAATTTGTTCCACATGTTCACACTGAAATTTCTTACAGTTACAGTTGTCCTGAGAGGAGGGAATTGGCTATCAGTCACTCCAAGCCTGCCGTCACCCAAAAAGGGTAATGACATAAGCTTGAAGGGTCACATTGCAGACAAAAGCCAGGAAAAAAGCTACACAAAATAACCTGATGGGATGTTTGCAACTTTTTTTAATCTACAGACTGCTATAAAACATAATGTCTAACAAAAAATTAGGCTGTGTTGACCCTTCCTCCCAAGGGAGAGGTCATGAAGACTAAAATGCTCCTCTAAGAGGTGGGACAGCATGTGCAGAGTCTGAAATCCTAACAGCAAGAGAGAGAGGCATCCCTCTGAGACAACCTCTGGTAAGCAGATTGATTTCTTCTTTCAGATATAAGATCAATTTTAGAAGTTGGTGCGTATTTAGATATGAAGACCCGAGTTTTACTTTAGCATGGCTGAAGTTAAGTGAGATGGAGGTAGGCAGCCACCAGTAAGGCATTCCTCAGCCAAAAGCATGACAGATCTTTGAGCTGGAGCCCTGGGACACTTCAAAACTCATCCTCCACAACATCAGGAGAGTAACAAAAGCTGCATAGGTCCACTAGAGGGTTGGTATCACAGGTGTGAGGGGTAGCTCAAGTGTCTTCCAGTGACTTTTGATGACATTAGAGGCTCTCTGGCATGCAGTGAGGTATAAGGCGGTACACTTGAACCACCAAGGTCACAACGCTCTGTGGAACCTCATGCATGAATAGGCACATTGTATTAGAGTACTGGGTTTAGAAAACATGTTCGTAAGTTGTATAAACTTTCTTATCTCATTTAGTAAATGCCCAAGTGGTGAAACACTAGATGTTTACATAACGAAATACGAATATTGCTTTCACTGCTTTGAAGACTGTTGTATCTGTGGCCTACATTTTGACTTGATAAATTAATCTGATATTTGATAAATTAATTCTTTAGTCTCACTAGTCAAGTTTCTTCAAGCTTATTTTAACACAAGATATCGTCATGAAAGAATTACAAGTATTCATGTCTATACTTCTCATTTCTCCTATAGCATTGTTCTTGAGTCCCATATAAAGTTGTTTGGCTTTCCCTTGCTGGGATGACTACAGCTTTTTAAACAGGAAAATGACACAGATGCAAAAGATGGTGAAGCACTTCAGGGACAAAAGGCATTAGCAGGTAAGCTGTTGGAGTGTTGTTTGTTTTTTTTCCCCCCTAACATCTTTTGTATAAGAGACAGCATTATGTAAACATCAAATTTAAAAGTACTCACTCACTCTCTTTGCTGAGATAGACAAGTACAAAATGGGTTTTGGCTTTTAAGTTGACCTTTTATCTAAGTAGCTTGTGCAACTCTCATGGAAAATTAGTGTGAAGGTTTTTTCCTATATTCCCATGCTTATTTGTAAAGAGAGCTCCCTTGTCTTTGTGTTTCAACTGGTTGACTTCCTTAGCACTAGAGGCCTGGGAAGGGGCACCATAGGAACTACCAGGTATTGTCCAATCCCCCCTCCTCTTTTCAGGCTACGTACAATAGTGTTTCCCATACATGGAAGTGCACAGATTACATTCATTGCTGCTCTAAGTTTGAACCATTTAAGTTGTCTGCTAGGAACTGGTCATAAGAATCAGTGCTTGTGTGATTCAAAGAATGCATCTGGCCAAGCTAATTTTAGTCTTGTGATAAACCACAGGAAAAGTTAGTAAGTTTAAAAAAAAAACAAAACAAAAAAACCAACACCAACAAAAAAGGATATTCTTTAAGCTTCTCTTTTTCTACTACTGCATTCAAGTTCCTGCAAAAGCCTCCACGGTGGGATAACAGAAGAAATTTTTCACAGTCTGTCCAACTTTCAGCACTAGGGTGAGAATCATATCTGTTTATATTCTTATATTTCATGTGTTACTGACCTGGTAGTTGTTATAATAGTGAGCTGAAGTGCAGAGAAAAAGGCATTTTGATCCTGAGATATACACAGACAATCTGAAATGGGTTTTCTAAGCCTATCCCTACACAGCTTTTCCGTTTTGCATTAAATATTCAAACACTCAATAGGCCAACAGAGGTAGCGAGAGTTCTGTGCAAACTGACAGCTAAGGTATGACCAAGAGATGGGTGCCTACTTTAGTGCTTGCTCTTGTGAGCAGGTAAATATTTTATAGCAACATGCAGCTTCAGTAAGATAAAATATCAGAAATTTGCATCAGACCAGTAACCCAAATAATTCCAGTTGACAGTATGCTCTGTTAAACCAGCATTTTGCACTACCCAATGCATGCTGCGCCCTACTTTATTATACCTGGAATATTTTCCAATTCCTCTTATTTCATATATTGGTTTTCCAATGATTTCAAATTTTGAGCATCACAAAAATATTTACAAGTCAAAAAGCACCTATAAACCTGTCAGAAACTACAGGTTTATCTTTGAAGAAGTTCATATGTATTTCCAGTAGTTCTTTTTGTTTGCTTGTTTTCTCTTTACTTTATTCTGCGTTTTAACCAATGGTAATTATGAACTTGTACAACTAGAGTTTTGTCTGTATCATGTGTTTAGTTGGGGTCATAGTCCTAGACTTGCATAATTTCCAGCCTAATGCATGGACTGGGAGGTGTGAGTCAGCTGGGAAGTGTGACTAAGAGGTGAAAAGGAACTGGTTTCTAAACCACTTCTCAAGTGTGAAGACAACACCTTCTAGCTCTCTGGTAAAAGCGAGCTTCTTAAGCCATCCCCCAGCCAGCCACATCTGTATTAATGCACTCTGATGTCTGGCTGCAAGATTTAAAATGTTTGCTTAAAGCATTGTGGCTTGACCTGGCAGTTTGACACTGAGTTGCGATCAGCCCTGTGCACTCAGGCATGGGTTGGTTTTCATGGGTTGTCTCTGGGAGACAACAACTAAGAGTAGAGATTCAGTCTAAGACACTTTAGTATCCTTTGCTATCTATTTCTGCTTCTCAGGAGAAACTGTTGACTATTTCTCTTTCCACACTGCCCATGATGGAGCCCACTCTGCCTTAGGGCACCTGGCTCCTTGTTTCCTGGGGTGAGCACCACAGCCAGGGCTCGGGCTAGGAGGTGGCAGCAAGCGCGCAGTGTGCGCGTCTCTGGGGATAAGCGGTTCTGGTGGCAGGAACAGAGGCAAACAGTTTGCCAGAATCCAAACAGCTGCGCCTACGAGGCACAGAATCACAGGCCTCCTCACAGGCACTGTCTCTGTCCTTCACCACGTCCCACCCTGTAATTCATTAGGTGACGCTGTGGGGCACACAGAGACATCCCGTGCCCGAGGAACACCCGCCAGCGAAGCCGCTCCTCCGGCTCACGGACCTCGCTGGGGCACAGGCAGCAGCACCGCACGCTGCCAGCGTGCCACCGCTGCTGCGGGACATCGGCAGCGCCACACACCCATGGCATCGCTCAGCGCCACTGCGACAATCACCACAGCAGCTGCGCTGGCCCGCCTGACTCGTGTCCATGTCCGTATAAAGAACTGCTGCCAGTGTTTAATCACTCTGCCACCCTGTGGCCCTTTCAAGAATTTATATATGAAAATGCCAATTAGAAAATTGTAGTGAATCGATGCTCCACGAAAGAAAAAGACTGTTAAATAAAGTTAATTTTATAAAGGAATAATCTTTAGACAATACAATCTTTGCACACAAAAACACAAACATATTTGACTCCATCATTAATTTCCCTCCACAATGAACACCACAAATAACTGCCCAATCTAGTAAAAATGAGAAAGTCAGTAAAACACTGGATAATTCAATATTCTTTTTCAGGAAGGCACTTTGCAAGCATTTGTCTGGGACTTCCTGGGTTCTCAAAGTATTTCTGGATGTCCTACAGTGCTGAAGCAATAAGATTAACTCAGTAGAACATGAGTCTGAAATAAATCAGAATCTATATTGCACTGGGATACAGCAAAATGATCGGCTATGACCAGTCCCTCTATTGAACTAAAGAGAAGGTATCTTCAGTGCTACTGAGAACCAGAATTCTTTAATGGAGAAAGAGTTCTTCTGCAGCTCTGCATTAGGGTAACTGGATGCCAAAAACTGTTGGAAGGAGGCATCAAAGACAGAACTGGGATGAAACAGAATCGGGATGAAACAGAACCACATCAAGATTCTCTCATAAGACCAGATTCAGGTTTCTTGAAATAGATGACCTGGTAAACAATATTGCCAAGGGCTGAACTGTAGTGGGAACACTGTTCTGCTCTCAACAGCTCAGCAGAAAAAAAGCGTGTAAAAATCAGTCTGTAGTTGTTGAGTCCAAGAAGAAAATTTCACCAAGGTGCACTCCCACAGGGAAGAGGGGTGAAAAGAGGATAAAAAGGTCCAGGAAGCACTAGCAAAGAGAAGAGGATTGGTGAGAAAAGCATCCCATTAAGAACATAAGTAACACTTGAGCTGGAGAAAACAGAGGGAAAGAAGCTGGAACAGCAGCAATAAAGCCATGGTGAGGGAGGAGATGGAAGGAATAAATTTTCTTTGTGAAGTCCCTTAGAGTTTTTGCCCTGTATTACACTGGCTTCACAGCAACTGTCAGAGAGACAAGACCTTCCCTCCCTATCTGCACAGACTTCTCTCTCTGTAGAGGAGCCCTCCAAATTGCTACTCTTAAAGATGTCAATATAGAAAACTCACCCAGAAGCATCTCAGATGATCCACTTACTGAACATCCTCACCATTGAATAGGATCAGCTAAACCTGTATTTTTTCTATAACACTATTTGGCAGACCCCAGTGTGCACTCCCCCAGGAATGGAACCTGCATAGAATTTTTAATTAAAGCTTTCAAAGTTTTTTAATTGCCTTTGATGTTTCTCTCATTCAAATAATTAAATTTTGGAGGAAAACTCATTTAGCTCTCTGAAGATGGGCTTAAAGGGCAGTATTTTGCCTCATGCCTCACACAGGATCTCTTCTGAAGCAGCTCATGACGAGAGCAGCCTCATCATCCACTTACCAAGCAATTTCCCAGGTTGAGGCAATTCTGTTAGGCAAGGTCTGTGTCAAAACTGATGACAGTCTCCAACACTTAGGCGGGAGAAGATGAGAGGACAAGAATCTCTCCAAAGTGTACAGGCAGGGAACTTTTCTGAGTCAACAGTGACTGGGGATCTGAGAGGCCAAAACATCCAGTGAATGGAAAATCACTTGTGTTATCCTGGTTATAGCCTGCCATATTATTCAACCAAATTGTTCAACATCTCAAGACATTGACAGCCCTTTTGATATACTCACTACTATTCATTACTCACAAAGTTGTAAAAAAAAAAAATTGAGCTACTCATTTACACAGTGACTACAATGGAAAAATATTTGTCCTCTTAACAAACTCCGGTATTCAGCAGCAGGAGGAAAAAAATAAAGATGGTTAGCATCTTCACAGAAAAATACCAAAAATATAATAGACATGGGATGCTTTAGGCATAGGCCCTAGTACCTGATGAGGGGGATAGAGGAAAATCTTCAGAACAAAATGTTTCCTGCAGAGATGTCTGCAGAGTTTTTCCATTTTCATGTCAGGTTGATGGTTTGGGGCTAAAACCCATGGGCATGGGACTAGAAGGGCTTCTAGGTATATTGGGGAGCAGGGTGGGAAGGGTACAGCCTGCTCATCCAACATTTCAGCATTGGGAAGAAAGTCGAGAATGACAAAATCGAGTGAAATGGTAATTCTTGGATGGTTACAGCCCAAGACTGCATTATTCATCATGACTGAGAATGAAACTAGAAGGCCCTACAAGCAGAAGCATGAGAAACACCTAGAATGTAACAGAATCAGATATTTGTTCTGCAGCTCATTCCAGCATTACATTTGTTGGACAGAATTTTTATGATGTGTTCATTTGTTTTGCATTTTATTCTTTCCCATGTAAGGCTTCTACTCCCTTTGTTACATGAGCTTACCCAACTTGGCTTCTTCTCATTTAAGTTTTCATCCTGCCATTTTTCACTGTCATTTTCCTATGCCACTCTATTCCTCCATTGTATTCTCTTTACAAATAGAATAATTGATGCATTTTCTTGTTTGGGTTTCTAAAAATATTTTGCATAAAATGGCTACGGTTTTCACATTAATTTGATTAATCTATTTATTTATTTTAGATTCATACAGAAGGTGTAATTATGTCATTTGCTGGGATATATTTGTAGTATATGTCCCCAGAAATGCCTTAAAAATTAATAAAAACCACCCACTCTCTGAGGTTACTACTATGCAGATAGCATCTAGTCAAGAAGTGAGATGATGGGATAACTTGCCAGATGACACATACTGATATTTATGTTGTCAGTATTAAAAAGGTCTGCAGACTGAAATTAGCCACAAATTTCTCTACATAGTATTAAAAAAACTACATTTATTTGCATTTATCTCATGTAACTCCTAGATATTAATGATAAAACCTTTTTAAATATCTCTAGCAGCAGGTGTTTTATGTGATTAAATTTTAGGGCCTGCAGTAAAGTATTGCTGCTAATTTTCCCAACTAGCAAAATCATGAGTCTGAATTACAGGCTTTGCTGTGGTAGAAGCACTCTGGAGATCTACCCAGAAAATGATATACAGGGAGCAAACGATGTTTATGATGTACTCATGCATGAACTAACATGGCTGCCTGACATACATTCTAAATTTAAAAGGATCCCTGTAATTATTACATTCTTGAAAAAAACCAGCTTGCTCTTTCATGCCAATGTGAACAGACATCACAGCACCTTCCCCCACCCATTGCACCAGTGTTTACACTGTGAGGACATGCTGTGCAGCAGTGAATGTCCTGGCTGACTGGTTGAAACTGGGACAAGCCCTGAATGTAGACTGGGTACCAGCTTGCTCAGGTTTACCCCACCTTATCCTGAAATCAGTGTTGCATGACTGATCCTCTGCCTTTGTTTGCAATTACACATGCAGTCTCTGCAAAGAAATAACATAGCAAAGAAACAGGTCTCTAATTGCTAAGCATTGGGCATCTGGGTTCTTGCTTGTCACAACAGTGTGTGGTGAAATTCTCAAAGTCATTTCTGAATTGTCTTGATCACGTCTGAGCTCCGACTATTTGGCGTATGCTTTCCAGCTTTGTGGTTGAGTGTTTCTGCTCCACTATTTCCAGGCCAGAACCAATTTTATGTCACCAAGATACTCCAAGCTATTGTATGGTTTACACAAATATTTAGATTTGCTTACAGCTGTTTATTTTCTCCTAATTTGAATATATGTGTTTTGCATCTCCCTGGTGGCCTTTTAAGACTGACAAGACAGCCTTGTCTGAGGTAGCAATGAGCTATCTGGTTATTCTACTAATTGGCTGAAATTTTCCCTGTTTGACTCGTGGACTCATTAGCTCCTGCTTTGTGGTGCTTTTCTGGCTGACATCATCAGGTATGATGGTTTTACTGGGGTACAGAAATACAAATGAACCAAGGTCTGCAACATAGAATATGCAGGCCACTATTTTGCTACTTTACATTTCAGTATCAAAAAATAAAAGTTAAAAAAATTAAAGTATGTCTCAATAACCAACTCCAGTGGAGAGCAGAAGAGTGTGTGCTCTGGTAATTAAGGGGGTCTGAATTTATTTAGGATCCTGAGTTATGACTAAAACCTGAATATTGTGATTAACAGAGAGAAGCACATCTTTATGAACTTGTTTAACTTTTCTGTGGATCACAGTCATTTTGACTTTCACCACGTCTCCCAAGTTTCTCAATGTGTTACACAGAAATTTCTGTTATCCATTACTTTTCGTTCTTTTCATCAGTAATCCCCAGTTCTTATATTTAAGACAGACATTCATTATTCAGGATAGGTATGCAGCATGAATTTATACAATGGCATAAAGATATTTTCTGTTTGGTCTTTTCTCTTTCTTGTTTTCCTAGGAAGGAAACATAACACATTCATTGTAGACAGTCATTCTCCCGTGTCTCACGGGAGTCTGCAACGTGCTGAAACAGCATTCAGAGCTCCAACCCCAGTCACACCTAGAGCTTTGGTGGTCACCTTCTGTACTGAAACACAATGAGCACATCCTATGGCAGGTATTTCTAGACAATGAGAAACTGTCATTTAATGAGTGAAAATATAACACACATGCTAATTTTAAATATTGCAGATTGCATTCCTGCTGAAAAAAGAAATCCCTGAACTAGGGTTTATGAGGCTTTAATCAAAATGAGCCTCTCTTGTGGAATAATTTCCAAGAAGTGTAACTGTGAATTGTGTAATTATCACTGAGTTGATAATGTGTTGCTATATATATTCAACTTTGGCACTGTGTCAGTTTTTCCAGCGCTGGCTTTATCTTTTTTTTTTTTTAATTTTCTCAGCTACCCCTGCTGTACTTTGAAGGACATCTGTAAATTTCTAGTGTGTCCATCTTTGTAGCCCTATTTTCTCACTACATTTTACTGTAGAGCTCCCAAGCACTTGAATTGCAATCACATGTGAGAAGTCATCCTCCTAACACGCTACCTAATGACTAGAGTCTGACAGCGGTGACGTGCATTGTTATCTCCTGCTTCATCATTTCAGTTGTGGAGCTTTGGAGTTATTTCTTTTCTTTTATTTGTCACAGATGCACTTCATTTGTTTAATGGTTCACATCCCTGATGTTTGAGTCCTGGGAAAGATTATACAGGGCCAAGGACTTCAAAGGCAAGACTGTAACAATCTTCAACGATCCTTTTTTTGTTTGCTAACTTCACTCAACGATCATCAACCACAATCCATTAACACTAATTTCCATTAACATTTGTCAATTGAAAAACTATGTCAAAGGTTATCTTGTTTGGGGCTTGACTTCATTCCTGCCCCATCCCCAGCCCAGCTGAGGATGCAGAGGCTATTTAGCAGTTCAGTCTACTTCTCCCTTATGCTGACAGGTTACACCTTATACTTCACACTCACAGCAGCCACTTAAAGCCTCCAATGGGCACCTGGGTGGACTGATAGCAGTTGGTGATTAGTTAAATCAGGATGGCTGAATTTACTGCTTCCTCAACTCTTGCTTCCATTCTCCTACAGGTGAGTTTCACCCCTGCTTGCACTATGATGTTACATGCTCCTAGACCCTGACAGTTTCAGCCCACGAGACCAGCTCAAACTGAAAACAGAACTCATTTATGCTATAGCAACACCAAAGCAAATAAATAACCCCACAGCAACAATATAAAATAATTTCAGGATCCTACGAAGCTCTCTTGCCATAGCATTCATTTCCTTATAAATTGACAGCAACATTGATAAACTCATTTTCTCTGCAATTCAAATTCATTAAATGATTCATCCATGTTTCAAGAAACAAACTTCATGAGTTCCTAGACAAACCTGGTTTTGTCAGGTCATGCTCTAAAGCAATCTCAGTGAAAACAGATGCATAATATCAGTTGTTTCCTGAGAAATGTGACATCTCTATAGATTTATGTCAATGTGTTTGGTGATAGGCCAGTTGGCTTCTGCCTCTTAGAATGGATCAGAGCAGCAATCCCCCAAGCAGGGGTTTCAAGATATCATCCAGCCACTGATTTCTTGCAAAATTCCAGGAAATTTACATGCCAAATTTGCTTGACCTTGAACAGCAACTTCCAGAGAGATAAACGAGGGACAGGTAGAGAAAGACGGCAGGCAGCACAAGCATATACATTTCAGTTCTGAAATATATATATATATATATATATAACATATATAAAAATCATCGTCACCCAGAACTACCAGGATAAACAAAACTGATTAGAAAAATTAATAACTACTACAAATGTTCCTGACCACAGATCAATGCCAACTCCTGAATAACATCTAGTGATTTAATTCCTATTGAGTTTCTGTTACATAGCAGATCTCTTAAGATACAAACTCCACAAATCCATGCCTTGGATTAAGTTTCTTGGCTATACCAGAACTTTTTTTTATTTCACAGAATGAAAAGTAGAAACAAGAAGAAGGAGGTATGCAAGGTCATTGGAAAATTGCACAAATTAAGGTATAAATTAAAGCCAGCACAAATAAGCTTAGTAACTATTTCATCATTTACTTGGTAAAAAGTGATTTTCTGGTTTACCTGAGAGGTGTGCATGAAGAGATTTACATTAAATCAAAATGTAAGTCTCAAATAAGGCTATACACATACCAGTTTGCACCTCTGTATTAGTAGAAACTAGCCAAAGTTGGAGTGTCTCTGTTTCCTGAGTGCACAATGACGGTGTTTCCACCTTCCAATAGCTGAAATAAAACATGAAAACATGAAAGATGTCTGCGTCTTTGAACAAGCCACTGCACGTGTGTTGTGACAGAGGTAACTGCCTAACAACTGCAGCCAAAGTTTTCTCCAAGGCCAACTGCCTCACTGGCACCCCTCAGGCACCAGCTTCTGAAGACAGAAGATGCCTGACTCCGTCACGTACAACAACAGTTGGTCTCTGCCAGGCTGGGACTGAGCCAAGCCAGCTCCGTCCCACCAGCTCCTGCTTCTCGTTCTCACGTAAAAGGGTTACAACCTCCTCATCTGGGTCATTTGGTACAGACTTTTACCAAACACAGAGGTACTCTGCAAGAGGATAGACATAACTTAGCCCTGAGTAACTATTTGTTAGCTGATGCACACAGCAGGCAGCTAAGGCTAACACACTACCAGGGTGAGTGTTAATACGCCCTGCAGCAAAAATCAGTGAGTGTCTGAGGAGCCTCAATTGTCCTGGATAAGGCAGGGAAGAGGCATCCTGTGCTGCTCCTTGCAGAAGTCTGACTCTCACTGCTGCTCAGCTGCTGTGTTCTGAGCCTCCACTTGTTTTTTTCTTATGGTTTAAGGACGTCAATAGACTTCCCCTTGAATCTCTGAGCTGAAGACTATTTCCATTGCAATAATCGCGCATGCCTGTGGTTTCCACTCATTTGTGTCATGGCTTTAGCTCAAGCACTTCCTCACAGCTTCCTCTGGCAGATGTAGCCACATCAGGCCACAGCAAGAACCTGAGCTGAGCCCTGAGTCACGGGGAGATGAACCGCTGTGTGGAGGCTGTGCAAGCCCTTTCCTGAGGGCTCACGTGTGGATGAGAACCTGCAGATAGCTGCCCTCGGTCAGACTGTCCCCAGAAGGACAGAAGGACCTGGGGTGAGTGACGCCAGTTAGTGGCAGCTGCCTCAGCAGTGCTTTCCCACTCACTGTCAGGCCCCACTGTGGTGGCTTGGACACTCTATCTCTGTGAAAAACAAGGTTCACTTCTGGTAAGATACAAAAGGTTTAATAAGAATAAAGACAATAGGAAACAGACATAAAGCAAATGGTTAATATGGCCGGGTGCCTTGGCATTCAGCCAAGAAGCACACCTTAACTCCAAGAAGCATTCCCTTATATCTGTTTTTACTAATTCCCCCCTCTTCTTTCATCCTGTAAATCAGCATTTTCTTATCTTCTTCTCTAAGTCTGCATCTTCTTATGTTGCTAGTCTGTGCATTCTTCTGATCAATAATTCTCTTCTCCTGTATTCAACTGTCATTTCTATCTGGACAGATGGATCTCTTGTTTTTTTTGTACTTCTCTGAGGTAGCAAAAGCTTTTCTTCACATCCTGCTATTTCTAAGCTTTGTCAGCAACAAAAGAAACTCTATTCATACGATAAAGTTTTTCAACATTATACATAGAGCATTCACTTCAACATTAGTGAAAAGCCAATAATATAATACATACCCATAACATATAGTTAGGGTTACATGCATTAACATACATTATTCAAACATTTCTTTGAGCTTAGGTGTCACAGTGGTCTATTGTTTTCCGAGCCTTCCTGCCTTAGCTTATCATCAATAAATTTGGGGTGACTTGTTTTCACATTCTCCTTGAGAAAAGTTATGTGTCTTCCTCCCCTCTTCCGGGCATTTCCTCCCATCTGCTATTCTGGTTTGTGTTACTGTTATCTTATCACTTGGATAAATCAGGAAAAAGATAACCTTACATATTTTAGTCACACAAAGGACCCACATAGCTAGCAATACATACTTAATTTACGAGATTACAAGCAACCAAAGTCATAATTTAGACTAGACTTAAATACTTATTATCAATAACATACGAATGTGAAAGGCAACCTTATTATATGTGCTTATAACAATCTCCCTCTCTCCACACTTGCTGTCATGCTCTGGTGTCAAGGAAAAACTTTGAGAGTGGCACAGCAATGCTCCAGGCTTGGGGCAGTGCGGCAGGAAAGCTGTCAGGTGGAAAAGGGGTGCTGGTCAACAGTGACTGAACATGAATGTTTGTGCCCAGGTAGCCAAGAAGGCCAATGGCATCCTGGCCTGGATCAGGAACAGTGTGGCCAGCAGCACCAGGGCAGGGATTGTCCCCCTGTACTCAGCACTGGTGAGGCCACACCTCAAGTGCTGTGTCCAGTTCTGGGCCCTTCACTACAAGGAGGACACTGAGGGGCTGGAGAGTGTCCAGAGAAGGGCAACAGAGCTGGGGAAGGGTCTGGAGCATAACTCAGGTGAGGAGCAGCTGAAGGAGCTGGGGCTATTTAGCCTGGAAAAAAGGAGGTTCAGAGAGACCTTATTGCTCACCACCACGCCCTGAAAGGATGCTGTAGCCAGGCAGGAATTCTCCCAGCTAAGAAGTAACAGGATCAGAGGAAGTGGGCTCAAGTTGCACCAGCAGAGGTTTAGATTGGATAGTGGGGAAAATGTTTTCACAGAAAAGGTGGTCAGGCACTGGAACAGGCTTGCCCAGGGAAGTGGTAGA
>VZSE01014922.1:4045322-4060770 GCA_013398275.1 Promerops cafer | reverse complement strand
GGGCGCGGGGGCGGGCCGCCGCCGTTCGCTCCGCGGGGATGTCCCGGACGCGTGGCTTTGGCCGCACTTGTGTTCTTCTGATGCGGTGGGCACAACGGCCCCTTAAATCCCTTCAGCCTGTCTCAGTTGTACTGGAAACTAAAAACTATTTACACTTACAAGAAGTGTGTTGGGGTTTTTTTTGTTGTTGTTGTTTTGTTTATTTTGGGGTTTTCTGGTGGTTTTTCTTGTTTGTTAGTTTCGGGGTTTTCGGAGTGTTTTTTTGTTTAGGNGGACATGGTTTAGTGCTGGATTTGCCAGTGCCGGATAAAGAGTTGGGATTGGTTATCTTGGAAGCCTTCTCCATCCTAAACACATCTATGAGTTTGTGTTGCCTCAGAGCTGGGCACTGACTCCCACATTGGGCCTGGTTTTGCAATGTTTTGTAATTTTATTTAGTTTTGCGCATTTTGTATATTATTACTGCATTTCTGACATAACGAGACATTTTACTGCAGCACAGCCCGGCTCCTGTGCAGCCATCCCAGATCAGGCCGGCAGAGGGAAGGGCTTTCTCTCGGTACCCCCCCGAGCCGTTCCCGCCCGCCCCGCCGTCCGTCACCGCGGGCTCCAGGCAGGCTGCGCGCGCCGCCGCCCGCTCCCCGTTGGCCGCGCCTGGGCGGGCGGGGCGGGGGATGGCGGCCGTGGCGCGGAGCTCGGAGCNGGGATGTCCCGGACGCGTGGCTTTGGCCGCACTTGTGTTCTTCTGATGCGGTGGGCACAACGGCCCCTTAAATCCCTTCAGCCTGTCTCAGTTGTACTGGAAACTAAAAACTATTTACACTTACAAGAAGTGTGTTGGGGTTTTTTTTGTTGTTGTTGTTTTGTTTATTTTGGGGTTTTCTGGTGGTTTTTCTTGTTTGTTAGTTTCGGGGTTTTCGGAGTGTTTTTTTGTTTAGGTTGTTTGTTTGTTGTTGTTTTGTTGTTGTTTGGTTTTTCTTATGCAAAACTTCCTGCTGTGGAGACTTCTAAACAAAACTCAGAAGATGCTGGAATAGGCTCCCCAAAAAGTGGCCACAGCACCAAGCCTGCCACAGTTCAAGAAGCAATTGGACAGCACTCTCGGGCACATGGTGTGGTTCTTTGGGCAGTCCTGTGCCGGGCCAGGAGCTGGACTCAATGATCCTTGTGGGTCCCATCCAACTCGGGATATTCTATGATTCTATGATCAGAAATATAGGTTTAGGAAAGAGATTATGTCTCTAATAGAATCCTGCTGACTTTAAGATTTTCCTGTTAGAACTCTCGAGGTCTGATGGATGGCAGGGTGCCTACAAGATAGATAAATTGGCAGGGAAGGATGTGCAGTGTTAGCAAGGGCATAGGGTAGGATGGTTATGTGACACCAAACTCCGAACCAGGAGCAGGTTCTAGATAAAGTTTTGATACTGTTTTAAATTTCTTCCTTTACTGCAATGCCAGTGACATACGGAAAATCTTTAACGTGATACAAAATGAGAAGTCCTCTAAAGAAAGTAGTTCTCTGAGATGTATGTATTTTCCTATTTACTGCAACACTGATAAGGAATTATCTGTGAGAGGCCCGAATCATGTTGATCCCTTGCAGCACAGCTGAGCTGTGTTCATGCCTGTAGGCTTTGGGAAACAAGAGGAGCAGTTTAATTAAATGGAATCTGAGTGCTTAGGTTAGTGTAAGTAGCCTGGGAGGAACTGAATGTTCCCCTGTCATGGACCTGCTTTGGTATTATCACATCCTCATGCAGAATCTTTACTAAATCAAGTATGTGAGCTGAAGAGGGTGGTTTACATTATCTCTTTGTCCAGAATTGATCCAGAAGGTGATTTTCTTTCCTGCTTGGAATTACTTGCAAGAAAATAGATATTAATTATGTGAAGGGCTCTGCACAATAAATTCAATTTCTGTTTGCTTTCTTGTTTCACAGTGGGCCAGCTTCAGTCCTCATTAAAGAACAAGTCTAGCTGTAATCTAATTTCTAAGAATAGTGAACTAGTTCACACATTAAGAATCACTTAATCAATGTTTTAGGGGGTTTGAGCAAATCAGTGTATGACTATAGGGATTCAACTATGTTCTGCATGAAAATTTGGAATGCTTGTCTTTTGAGTTTTCCCACACTAAAATGAGAGGGAAAAACATAGTCAATTAGATTAATTGACAATTGCATCTTCATATTTTGGTGAACTGTGACTGCTGCTACCAAACAAAACTGCAGTTTGTAATTTCTTTACAAATATATAAATGTGAGAAAATACCAGACCAGTTTAATAAGTGTTCATCCTGAAACAAAGGTAAAAATACATCATTATTTCCGTGCTGTTTTTTTTTTCCCAGCCTAGTAATCCGCGGTGAAAAGGATGAACATGCAGTGTTGTGCAGCAAAGATAAAACTTATGACATGAAAATAGCAGATACCTCAAATATGCTGCTGTTTGTTCCTGGTTGCAAAACTCCAGAGGAGCTGAATGCAGATCCAGCATCTTGTAATATTATTCATTCACAGGTATGTCTTTCAGGATTTTTGTCTGTTTGCTTTAATTCTCTGCTTTCTTATTCTCTGTAATTTCTTGTATTTTGTCCAAAATGCATATGTGAAACCCAGCTGGGATTCAGTTGCCTAAACATAGGCTTCTAATTCCATTTTAGATGCCCTGTGGTATTGCTTAGCTGCTATTGCAGGCTGCCACTGGGGAAAGGATGAGTCTCCTGTAGCTTCTTTGTGTATTGACCAGTTCCAGGAGGATGTCTTTCTAAATGTGCTTTTTATACAGGGCCATGCTATCCCTTAGGGTGTCCAAAATGGCTTTAGAGCTCTTCTTGGGGCAGCTGAGCTTTCTCCGTAATGTATGATTATTATTGTTTGTGAGAAGTTAAAACTGGTTTATTTTCATTGCATAGTAATTACTTGTGGTAGGTATTGAAAGCTTGCAAAGAAAATATAATTTCTCAGTGTTAGCAACTATTTTTAAAGTAAGCTATTTACAGGTTGATTTTTAGGAGGGCTTTCCCCAAAAGAGAGATTTTACCATGTCGTGTCTGAGTACTATTTTTAAATATAGAAATGTATTTAAGGGTGGCTCTTTCAATTAGCATATCAAAACATTTGTCAAAGTGAATGATTTTAGAGTTCTCAGTTTAAGAATTCATTGTTCTCTGGCCTCCTGAAGCATAGTTAATAACATATTATTAAAAATAGCTAGGCAAATATTATTGGTTAATTATTTGCTGTAATGGACATAATGGCGTCATTGAGGAATAATCCTACTTCAGCATCAGTTCTTTCATGAGGTCTAATGAGCTAATGTAAAAAGTTAATTCAAGCTGGAGTAGATTAATGAAAAAGTAATAGTCTTCCATATACTTTTTTTTGGCGACATTTAACAATTTCACTATTCCTATGAAGTTACACATCACAGAAATGTGATTTGCTTAGGAGCTGTTTCAAAAGTTTTATTTCTAAGAGCTCTCAAAATTATTTCAAAAATGTTAGATGGTTCATTGACACTGCAAATTGTGAAACATAGCAAAAGATACTATTTGTACTCAGTACTTTGGGGCTTCACTGCCCTTCACTTGCAGTCTTGGTGCTGATTTTGTAGAACTTGCACAGCTGATACTCACAGCCAAAGCATGTGTCATTTTATTCACCTCACACAGTCCATCTCAGGTTATGAGCTTTGGAATATTAATTGGAATTATTTATTGTCTTTTCTCTGCAGAATATCTTCTTATTACCAAATTGAAAGCAGAAAACAACTTGGTAGGAAAAAAGCACTTAAGGAAATGCTAATTGACATGAAGCTTGGAAGTTTATCAGGAAATTGGGGTTTAGCTGAATTTTTTTGCCAAGCCAGTTATGTAATAGATTAAAATTGAGAGATTTCTGTGAATTAGAATTTGTATACAATTTCTTCTATATATGGGTGGTTTTGCTTATAGTTGATTTAAATGGAATATTATTTTAAAGTTTTAGTTGTTTTATTTTTTTTAATGGAGGACTTCTAAAATAGTCCAAGTACTCCAGTAAAGTGCCTAGGGTATTTTAAAGTCTAGAGGCTTTTTCGTGGAAGCTGTTTTAACATGGGACTAATGATTGGGTCAGGAGTCACTAAGCTGGAGCCTGTTCTGCCTCTGTGATTCTGTTCCCATTTCTGTTTGGTAAATAGTAGAAATTATGCCAAAAGGCCTCCAATAGTCTGTCCTCCTCAAAGAATCTTGCAGTAAGTCAAATCTGTACCCCGTGAAACACCTCAGGATTACTCTGAAAGTAAAGCTTTGGTAAGTCGGTGTTGCTGAATCAAGAACAGCTGAGCTTCCTGTGGCACAGTCCTCATTTGGTGTTGAGTCAGGGCAAGGAACAGAGATGTCTTGTCAGTTGTGTGCAAGTGTAGCTTTCTGTCCTTGTTAATGTCAGCTTTGCTTCAGTTTAGGGTTATGATTATTCATTAAAAAGACCATGAAGTAGACCCCAAGGATGGGAAGAAGTGGGGAAGATTGACAGAGGTTGATAGAGGAGAGCTTTTATGGTAGTAATACAATTTATTGTTAAGACAAAAAAGCAGTTTTGAGGGGAATTGTGCATAAATATACCCTGTGGTGATTTCTTGTCATTTGCATGCAGAGTTGAGTTGTTACCTTTGTCTTATGCACTACAAACATATTTTTTATCAGTTAACAGTGGATTTTTATTCTTCATTGTCTGTAGTAAATTTTTTTTATTGAAAACCTTCCAGTGATTGTTTCATCTTTAAAATAATTACCCTATTAATCAGTTTCTTGTTTTCAGTGACTAGATTAACACTGCTTGCTGATAATTTTTGGTAAGCAGCTTTGAATCCAGATGCTACATTAAAATGTTTAAAGAGTCGCTGTTTTCTCTTGTAGATTGCTGGTTACTCCAAGAACTATTGGGAATTAAGGAGATGTCGACCAAAACTGAAGAAACTGAGGAAGCTTTTAATGGAAGATCCATATGAAGGGCCTGATAGTCAGAAAGATCAGACTTTGGCATTTTCAAAGGTAAATCAGCTGTGTAAATTGCTTTCTTGTAATTTGTAACGAGCCAATTAAAGTGAAGATACATCCTTAAGTAGAAAAATCCCTTTCCTCACATGATTCACAGTGCTTCTTTGAGTTAATTTTTTAACCCTTCTATTCTAAACAAGTTGGTTGTTGTTAGCACTTCCAGTAAGTACAGGTAAGCAACCTTTTTATTAGTTAAAAGAGGAAAATGAAGGACACGGAAGGAGACTGGGCATTTCCCTTTTCCTATAGGAAGTTTCTTGGAGGACAACCTTCAGAATCTTTTCTAAATTTCTTGAGAGTTACATGACTACTAAGGTATAATGCAGCCTTTCCTTCTTCTTTGGGTCTGTCATGTATGATGTCAGTGCACACCCATGTGCAAGTTGCTTGCCAATCAGTAATTGATGATGACAAGGAGAAGAAGGGACTTGAAGAGAGTAACAGGGTTATATAAGGCATGGAATAAGACACACTAAAGGAAGGGAAAACACAAATGAAATCCTGTCCTGCTATCTTATGGTGTTTCCAGGAAAATCAGTTTGGGACCTAAAGAGTAATGGGGAGACCTGGACTGTGCAGCATATGATTTCAGATAAAAGGCTGATAAAAGTTCTGGGGTATTGTTTGATTGGTTTTCCTTTTGACTTTAAAACCAAAAAGTAGTTGCTCCCAAGTGTTTCATGCTGAGGCTTGATTGAAGCTGACACCAACAAACCATCTGCATGTGCTTGGATGTGCAAACACAGATGTTACTTTTCTCTGGAGAGACATGATGTCTCTCTTCTTGCATGATTAACAGGCTGATTTCTGGTTAGTTACAGAATCTCGCCCCCAGAATTGCCTACCTATGCTGATCTGGGCATAGGAGGACATACAGCAAAATAAGGGATGGCAAAGGTTAAAGGGCTTAAATTGTCTGAAAATTATAAGCATTGTCAAAGGCTAGCAACACAAAAAAGTCATATGAAATTATATTTATTCATAATATTGAGTATTATTGAAAAGATGTCAGTGTCTCCCAAATGTTAATGCCAGGTTTGAGGATTGATCACCATTTATTTTTGAAGGAGAATGTATTTCCTCTATGAGCTTACTGGATAACAACTAGATGTATCTGATAAATGTAGACAAATCTTAACCTTGCTGCTGGTGGAAAACGAATCTGAAATGAATGCCTCCTAAACGAATCTGAAAGCTCTCCAGGGGAAAACTCTTTCCTATGGGACTGATTCTCACTGAAATCCCAAACAATGTATGTGCAGTAATGATTTCCACAGTTTTGTCTGTTTACACTTAACATATATCGTGTGCTGGGAACTAATAGGCCACCTTTTATCTGTTCGAAAACAAATTACTTTCTTTTGAGATTGTTTACTGTAAGCTGAGTCTCGTGATTTTCAGGACTGTATCATACACAGAGAACCCCAGCAAAAGAGCCATAAAGATCTGTGTCACTGTAGGGAACCTGTTGCATGGTGGTGTGATTTAGCAAACTAGAGGAAAGGTTATAAATATGTAGGCTAGTACTGAATTTTACAGTGAAATGACAGGGCATACTCAGATGATCATAGACATCTGACAAGAAAAAGGATAGGAAACATATTAAATACATTATCTGGAGTTTCTGGTGTGGACATGGTGCGGGTCAACCCATTCCATTTTATATTTGCAAGGGCAATACAGCTGATAAAAGCATCAGAGCTGAGAGCAGTGATGTACTCAAAAAAGCTATTGGGATTGCTGGGCTGGTCTCAAAGCAGAAGCATGTGCCAAGGACTTTTGTGCAAGGCATTGGAATGGCAGTGTTGAACTTCAAACACACATACTGATTTGGGGATATTTTTAATCTCAATTGCTAGCAGCGTTTTTTTTAAGTACTGTATAATAGGGTCATCCTTCATTGACATACTGATGGGAGCTTGGCCTGATGATATTTCAACATACTCTGATAGGAATAGCATAGCAGGAAGTGGGGGCCTTTCTGTATTTATTAAATGTTTTTTTAACATGTGGATGTTCCACAGCTGAGTGTTGGTATGTTCCATTTATGTTCGCATAGTCTGATAGATCTCAGTCCTTAATCCAATGTTTTTCTTTCTGATAGGAAATATTCTTGAGCTATAACCAACAGAACTTTAATATTAGAGTTGATTAAAAAGGCTCGAATGTGAATAAAGGAATTGATAACCTATTTCCTGTGCATTGAAGTCTGGTATTTCTTCTCTTTTCTTCACTCCTCATGATAACTTCTGATCCGCCCACGTCTTCACTACAGTATCCCAAAGCACCTTCCCATCTCACCTCATAACTGTTCTGCAGGGAGGTGTTTGTGTTATGGCTGGGTCTGTGCTCTGTGTGTGTGCCAGCTGATTAGCAGACACCAAAACACAACATGTAACTGTTGAGGTCATGGTGGAGGAGGCTTTCCCTCAGTGCAGGTACTAAGTGCAGGTTCCAGCTTCTATCCAAAACTGATAAGTAATTTTTGCTTGGCCTGTTCTTTGAATCTTGCAGATTAAAATATGTGATTTCAGGAAAGCCAGAATACATTCACTTTTCATTCTTGCTGGGTTACTTCACTTACAAGGTCTGCTTGTGCTAGTTTGACATTCTGGGAATACAGGTATATTACTTATGCCTGGTACAAAGACTTCCCTGTAGTTAGACTGCCTTTTATATTGAATAACCCTTTGAGAAAATGTTTTAAGCTACAGGAAAAGTTTCAGAGAGTGTGGCAAACCTTAGAAAATTCAGTCTGGGGGGAAAAAAACGTCTATCTTAAGTCTTTCCTTCATTATAGCTTATAATGCATTTAGTGTGGTTGCTGAAGCAAAGAAGGAGTAAGAATAACCTTTCCTTTTTTTTCCCTTGTTGCAGTATACAACAGAAGATTTGTTAAGTCTGATTCAAGCAAGTGAAGAAGAAATACTCCACCAATTGCAGGTTATAGATGCCTGCAACATTGAAGGTATTCATATCTAAAGGATATTATTACCTATGAAGAAATAACCCTGCTATTTTACCCAAAATATATGTCTCCTTTTTCTAAGGCCCATTCCCAATCCTTGTCATTCAAGGTGCAAGTTACATCAAAGTTCTAAGCCTTGTTCCATAGGTCCATGTCCTCTGCTGCTAAGAATCTGATCAGAAGGATAAAGCTGAGCAGGCACTGCCAGTCTCTCTTTCCAGGATAACTCCTTCTTTTCTGCTATAAACACTGGTATCAGAGTATCCCACCCACAGCATGAATATTTATTAGCTGGTCATCCTCTTCATGAATGTGTGGGTACTGCTTTCTGTAGTTCTAGAGGCAAAAATAGCTGATTTGCAGATAACCCCATTGTGTTCATAGTCCCTTCTCCCTCCTGGACTTGGCTTATCTCAGTGTCTTCCTACCACGTGAGGAACAGCTTGAGCAAGTGCCTCAGCTTGGGACAGGTGCTAGTCATCCTTTACTTGGCCATGCCTAAACCCTCACTGGGACACAAGGTGATGGCAGTCCTAGAGTCATCTGGACTTCTGGATTTTTGTGAACTTCTCTGGACTTGAGCTGTTGCTTTGTAGGGCCAATGCAGCCAGTTCTGTTCATGCAGTTCTGTTCCTGAACTAAGTATTAGTTTTTCCACATCTGATTCATCTTGGAGTGATATTTTTAGTGTCTTTCTATCTGTGGCAGTTAAAGAATTACTAAAGAATTACAAACAATTGAGATAATTAAGTTTCATTCTCCTTTCCATTTGGTCTTATTATTTAGTTCCTTTTCTCAGCTTTTAATCTTGAAAAAGACACAATGCTGCTCATATTGTAAAGGTATGACCTGAATGTCCAGACTCCAGGGATGTATCTTAATGGAAATAGAATTGAGGTGTTAATGTTTTCCTTCTAGCAGTGTTTTGTGGTGCTCTGTTTGGCAGGATATTGGAGAATTTTAGACTTTGACTATGAGATGAAGCTCTTGAATCATGTGACTCAGCTAATAGACTCAGAGTCCTGGCCTTTGAGTAAGGTTCCTCTGTGTGCCTGCATTGAAGAACTTGGATCTCTAGAACCCGGGTAAACAATTATTTTTAGTACTTAAAATTGCCTACATTCATTATTAACTATTAGTAATTACAGTACTTGTTAAAACTGTCTATTAGAATTATAGTCTTGCACATCTAGATTCTAGTTATCATGATGTGAATGATACATTTTCTTTGTTTCTAAAAATGTTCAACGGCATTTTTAGACAGATAGTTTACAAATAGTAAACTGATTTTAGTGTTTATTGGTAGTATTTCCATTGATTCATAGTAGAAACATTACTGCTGAGTTGTAAATTATGGAAGTAGCATGTGCTTAAGTTGTAAATTGCTGAGCATCTTGAAATACCTGTTCTGAAGCTATAGCTAGCCAAAAATGTTTGGTTTACCTATTGCATACTACCTGAGAGGAGGGTATGTTTTCTGGTGGAATTCAAAATTACCATTCAAAAAAAGTCTTAAGTTTACAATATGTAGCATTTTCCATTTAATTGGCTTTTGGCTCAAAAAGATATCTGCAGTTGGGCTATAATTTTATGACAGAGCTTCAGAAAAGTACCTGTTATTCCGTAAGGGATAATTAATTGCCAAATTTTTGACTTGCATCATAGGATCATTCAGACTGGTAAAAAACATTAAGATCATTGAGTCCAACCATTAACCCACCACTGCCAAGTCCAGTACTGAACCATGTCCCTAAGTGCCATCTACATGTAACACCTCCAGGGATGGTTTTGCCAGCACTTCCCTGGGCAGCCTGTTCCAGTGCTTGACAATGCTTTCCATGAAGAAATTTTTGTTATATCCAATCTAAATATGTGGCCATTTCCTCTGATCCTGTCCCTTGTTACCTGGGAGAAGAGACTGACCCCCACCTGGCTGCAGCCTCCTTTCAGGGAGCTGTAGAGGGTGTTGAGGTCTCCCCTGAGCCTTCTTTTCTACAGGCTGAACAGCCCCAGCTCCCTCAGCTGCTCCTCATCAGACTGGTGCTCCAGACCCTTCCCCAGCTCTGTTGCCCTTCTCTGGCCACTCTCCAGCCCCTCAGTGTCCTCCTTGGAGTGAAGGGCCCAGAACTGGACACAGCACTCAAGGTGTGGCCTCCCCAGTGCTGAGTACAGGGGGACAATCCCTGCCCTGATCCTGCTGGCCACACTGTTTCTGGTACAATTCTTTCTTACTGTAAAAAAGTTACATTGCAAGAGTTTCTATTCCTTATTTTCCTTACGCATTTTAGTCTTTGCTAGTTATAACTAGAAAGTGGTAGAGACCTTTGGGGTTGACAGGCTAAATCAGCTCCCATCTGTTATTTGTCCCCTTTTGTTCTCTGTTTTACTTCTATTTTTTAACCAGTTTCTTCATTTCACCCACAAAAATGTGTCTCATCATCTATTATCTTCAATTTATTTTTCTCTCTATACCTGTTTCTTGATCTTCTTGGTAACTGTTTCGGAAGTGTCCTAGTAAACAGTATTAGAACTTGATTTCTGATTTTTTTTCCAGAGAAATGATAGAACACATTCTTTTAAGCTATGGCAGGAAATATGTTGATGATGGTAAGTTTGGGAAAGCTTACATGTTTTGACTTTGCATAAAATAGTTATTAATGAGGAAATGTAGGTTTTGTGAAGAATGGCCCAAACAAAAGAGTTTGCTACAGTGCCAGTATAAGGAGGGAGCAAACTGGGCTAAAAATCAGCACAATTGTTAAAGGAAGTTTCTTAGGGAAAAAAGTCTATTAAACTGTACAAGACAACTGTGAACAGAGGTACTGGGAGTGATTTGTTAGGTGTCCACAAGCCGTAATTTCATGTCTAAAGAGAGATCACTAGTAAAATTTAGATGACATCTCTCTTTAGATACCCTAGAAAATCTCAGATATTTAAGCAGTTAATTGTGCTATTATTAGTAGTCAATGGCATGAATTCAGCTTGCCTGAGTAGATATCTGCCTTTGATCTCCTGAATTGCACCGCAAGATCTGCTGGTTGTATTGATTAGATTTCCATTGTCCATCTCACACACAGATATAACACTGCACTGCCCTAATCTCAATCTGAATTCTTCCCCACAGTGGCTTTCATCTCACCTTCAGCTAAAGTAGGAGCTGCATTCAACCTTAAAGGACATAGGAAAGTAACTGGAGTGACAACAGACTCTTGTCTTAATGTATTTAGGTAGTTTGCACAAGGAACAAGTATGAATTAGGTGGCTGAAACAATAGAAGGAATTGTTTATATCTGATTTGGTTCAGAGAATTTTAGCCAAGTCAGTGTGAGAAAATGAAGTCTCATACCTTCATAATCTGGTAAGGGTGATTAACGAAGTGGAAGTTTTGTTTACAAGCCATTCAGAAATAGGAATGAGAGCTATAGGAGAAACGGTACACTGTGAAAGGGGAAAACATGGAGGGCAAACACATTTACTGATATAAATTAATACTGTAGTTGGGACAGTGCTGCTGTATTCTGCATAATTTGTTCTTGAGAATGAGAAGATACCATAATTTATCCAAATTAATACCAAGTCAAATTACTTCCCAAGGAAAAGAAAAAAGATGTTTGGTGTATAGAAGACTAGAACAGAATGGAAATACAAGGCTGTTCTTTTATCAAAAGGCAAGAACCCAAGATAACCTAGTTTTTGCTTCTCAGCAGGGGAGGTTTTCTTTGAAATGCGTGAAGATAAAATATGCAGAGCTATAGCACAAATGCTTTTGCAAAATGCAGTTAAATTCAATCTATCAGAGTTTGAAGAAGTCTGGCAACAGAGTGTCCCTGAGGGGATGACAACAAGGCTTGATCAGCTTCAGGTAAACACATAAAGAAGTATGGATTCTTTTGTGAGTAGGCTGTAACTGACTTGTGCCACATACAGATTTTATCCATTATTGGGTATTGTGTTGTTTCTGTCAACTCTTGATTTCAAGTATGCTTTATGATGTCCTCTATGAGCACCAGTAGTCTGGAATAATGATAATTCAGGTTTCTGCAACTCAGGCACGTTTCACTGCTTGAAGAAAGGTTGCAGCTGTACCATTAGTACTTGTAAATGTGACTGGAAGCAGAAGCTGTTGTTGAACAGATAGTAGTGACAGCCAGTAGAGTAGCAAACACTACTGGAATCCTTTTGCTCAAAGCAGGCAGAGAGATGTTGGAACCCAATGGATTCTCCCTTCCTTCTTGTCATAAAGGAAATTATAAATACAGTCTGTAAAACAGTGCCTTTATGATACTTCTTTGCCTCTGGTAGTGCAGTTCTGGAAGACTTTGGCTCTGCAAAGAGCAACTTGTATGGAATATTGTCAGAAAGAAGGAAGTTTAATTGTTTTGTCAGCACTTAACATTTCCTTTCTAATGCTGATCTACAGGGCTTGGCTCTTGTGGATAAAAGTTCAAGACCAGAGACCATCTTTCTGCTAAAAGTAGAAGACTTACCTGAAGACAATCAGGAAAGATTCAACAGTTTATTTGGCATACGGGAAAAGTGGACAGAAGTGGATATCACCCCTTATATACAGTAAGGATGTATTTATTTTTATTAAAATATAATTAGTATTATATTCTTCCCTTTTTGCGCAGCTGGCTTCTGATGAGCTATCACTGCCTCAGTCATACTTCTATACTTTGCATTTTAAATTAATATGGATTCTATATTAATAGAACACCCAGTTCTGGGATCTGTAACTCTCTTTTTTGGATTTAAATGTGTGTAAAAAGCTGATGCTACTGAGTTTAAATGGGTGATAACTCTCATTTGATTAAGGCAGACAATTCAAAGGCTAAACTTCCTGACATTTACAATGAGTCTCTGTATTTACAACACTAGAACTATAGAGCAGTAGTGCTTCCTGTACTGCATCCTTTGTTCCTTTGGTGGTTAAGACTTACACTACTGCACTATCTGGCATGTCCAGCTGTGATATATGTGAACAGATATTGATGCAAACCCAGAAGTAACTGCATCAACCCTTTATGAGTGGCTCTAAATTTACTGTAATATAACTGAATAGTTCAGAACTGTTTTGCTAGATTGAAAACTCTATTAGAGAACAGTAATAATAAAAACTCTGCCTAAAACCCAAAATTTTTTTTTCTGAAGTAAGTGATGTAATTTTGCCTAGTGCTTAAATGTCAAGTTAAGTTCTAAACTTTAGGTAATTTAAAGCATTATGTGACAGAGTAGTTCTGTTTTTTTCCTAATATCCTAATCCAGTTTATTGCTGTAGTTACAAATATTTACAGATTCATTTTGTGTGAGAATATCTCTTAATGCCAATGTCATGTGCTTTATTTCCCCTTTAGAGACTTGTGTGCAGAGAAGCAGACTGTTGGTGCTCTTCTGACAAAATATGCTCGCTCCTCAATGCTGAATGGTGTTAAAGTTTATAATTCTAGAAGACCCATTTCATAACAAGTATTGTTTGAAGAACTGAGGATACTGAATGTAGTAACAGTGAATGTTACTTGCTGCTGCCTTCTGGGGAAAAGAGTTGCCAACCGTCATTATACAGTGTACTTGAGTTTAAGTATCTCGGCTACTTGGACGTGTTGTGTTTTCAGCTCAGCTAAGGAGAGTGTGAGGACACTTGTGGCCTCTAAGGAATGATATTCAGCTCACCTTTCTTTGCCAGACTTCTTTCCCAACCTTCTTTTGCCCAACTTCTTTTTCCTTTATGTCTAGTCAAGCCAGGAGCCAAGCTACTTCTTGAATACACTTAATCTGTTTATCTGTAAGTCTGAAATAAAAATTAAAAACCTCCTTGATAATAATTCAATCAATTGAATTGATTTGAATAGCAAAATGGAAATTTTAGTATTCTGCCCATTAGGGGCCATTCTTAAAGTTTCAATGCAGTGTTCACATTTTGAATAGCACACAGCTCATCAAGCTCATGAACAAATCATTCCCCATTGAGACTACACCAGTCTTGATTTTGAAAAGTGATTCTATTTAAGGTCATGTCTATGAACACCATCAGCACAAGCACCTGACACTTTAATACTTGGTAGAATGGCCTTGTATATATTACAAAAAAAACTAATTGCAGTGAAGTGTGAATGAGAGAGAGTAGTTGGACATTGTGTTACGAATGTCCTATAAAGTGTCATTAAAATGTAGCTGAGGTGAAACTAATGCTTTACAGAAGACTACTTGTGCTTTTTTAAAAAGAGCCTACAAAACTTTGTAGTACAATTATTTTTTTAAAACTTTGTTATGGCAAATAACTGCACATAGAAATTGTGCCTTGAAACCTTACAGTATAATATTGTTCTGTGTAGAGCAACGAAACAGGATGTTTTTATGATACTGCCATGAAGTGGTGTACCTGAGATGGTAATTTTGTAATTATTAAAAAGGATTGTTTGCATGTCAGTAAACCAGAGTTTAATATTAGATAGTCTTCAGATTTATATTTTAAACTTAACAGTTGTCGGTTACTTAATACAAAAAGCATTTTTTCCATCAGACTCAGATGTGAGGTATGAAATACCTTGGAACTGCCAGCATTCGACCTGTAGAGTGGGGAGAGGAGAGAAACACCTAAATCAAATGTAACTCTTTAGATGCACGGTGTGTGTACTTGGAATTTGGTACAGATAAAAAGCTGAATAAAAGCTACTTCCTGAGCTCTGTTTATTGTTGCCCAGTGCTGCAAGGTCAGTGCCCTGTGCTCCACATTGCTGGTACAGGGATGTGGTGTTGGACCAGCTGTGTGGAGACGTAGAATGGCTCTCTGCTGGGAACATCTGCCTTGTTTGCTGTCAGGTTCCAACAGCTGCAGTTCCCCAATAGCACCAGAAGGTTCACTGCCAGAGATCAATGGTTATATGAATGCAAAAGCCTTGGAACTTCCTTCCATTGCATCACAGAAGGCTCCTTAGTTAAAATACGCAACACAATTGATACTTTTGTATTTGTAGTCCAAGTTTGTATTTACATAGGGATTTATTTGTAAAACAAATAAGAAATTAAGTATTTCATAAATAGAGCTTTACTACAGCTGTGAGAAGAGTTTGTTTAAATTAATTTTGTGTGCGTTATCATTCCATGTGTGCAGTGCTCCGGACCGGTTTTGTTAGACATTCAAAATGAGATGACGCTTTCAAAGGCCCATCAGTTTCTTCGAGGCAAGCATTTATTTTAACCTAAACCAGAAGAATATAAAGTTGCTTATAACAATCTTGGTGAAGGAACTTTATCCCGTGTTCTCCTGCTCCCCCGGTGCGGTGCCGGGCGGAGGTCGCTGCGTGCCCGGTCCCGATCCGCCTTCGCTGCCCGGGCGCGCGCAGCTCCCGCCGCCCCTTCCCGCCTTCCGCGGGCCCGCGCCTGCGCGACCCGCGGCGCCTGCGCACAGGGACACGGCGCGGCCCCTCTCTCGGCTC
>VZSE01014922.1:3845741-4045286 GCA_013398275.1 Promerops cafer | reverse complement strand
CGCGCTGCTGAGGGAGACCCGCGGGGCGGACCCTGCCCCGGGCCCGGCCACCGCCCGGCCCGCTCGGCCCTCCGCACCTTTCCCGGCTCTCAGCGGACGGCGCTGCCCCAGCCGGCGCTCCCAGGAGCGCGGACCCCGGTGCCTGCCCGGCCGTCCTGGCCGCGGCCCTTCTGATTCCGTCTCTCCCGCCGCCACTGCCCGCTGAGCCGGTTGTTCTGCGTAGCTCCCGCGGAGAGGAAGCGCCTCTGGACTGGTTCCGTAACCAGCGGACAGAGGGGCTGCGTGTGCACCCATAGAAGGTTTTGTACAAACACTGCTTGTTGGTCGTGCTGTAACGATGGTGCTCACTCGAGCTGAAGATTGCTGACTGCTGGGGGTCACACATCCGCTGAGGAGATGAGTGATCAAATACGACGTGACACGGGGAAAAATCGAGGGACCCGTTGAGTGAGGATGATGTTGATGCCAGTCTGACGGTCAGCAGTGTGTGTTTAGTGCTGCGGTTCAGGATGAATAGGAAGAAAGGAGACAAAGGATTTGAAAGCCCAAGACCCTATAAATTATAAGTATCCATTTTTTTAAAATTGCTATACTTGAAACCAATGCACACTGAATCAGGCCACAGGCTGATTAATAATGATTTACTTAAGAAGGTTGGAGCTGTTACTTGTGGTGTAGCTTGCATTCAGAAAATGTGTGTTGCAGATGTATGTTTTAATGTGTAAATGGACTTACTCATGGGCAGCAAGTCTGTCAAGCATTCAGTCTCACGAAGATATTTACATTATGCTCTTCAAACCTTGGATATTTCTTCACTCGGTGTCATTACTAAAGACCATACTGCGATGTTCCATATGTACTGCTGTGTTAAAAAGCCCTTTTGACTTAACTGCTTTTTTATATATTAAAAAAATGCTTACCTTTGCAGCAAGCCGCTTTGTTAAGCAAATTGTCGTTTTCACGCATTCGCTATTTGGATTGTAACCAAGCTGCAAAGCAGTTGGTGGTGGATTTCAGTGCATTTTAATAGATTTCTTGTTATACCTCCTTGATTCCTTTATAAATCTGTTACACAAATCTCATATACACTTAATGTAAGAAACGTCTGAATCAATTTTCAGATGTAGTTCTCTTGTAGGAATTTTTATCAAACTTTATCTCATCTGAAGCAATGTTACTTCTTAATGCACAGGATATGTGCAGATAAAGTGTGATGTGCCATAGAAGTTGAATTATTTCAAGGTTTTATCTTAAGTCATGAAATGCACTACTGTGAAGATGACATCTACTACAGGAAAATACATAGAAATAACTTACAGGATTTTTAAAAAGTTGGAATTATTTTATCTCCTTGACCTTTTAAGTCAGATTTTTATATACCAGAAATTCTAAACCGTCACTCAAAATTTAAGCAAATGCATTTGACTAGTATAAAATACCTATCTTGATTAATGTATTAGCATTTTTTTAAATTATAAATTCTTATGGCATGCTAATTGTAAAAGCATATGCTATCTCCTTTAATATGTAATACCTGCTTATTTAAATTATGTACGAGTGTCAGCTCTCCAGGCAGACTTTGCACAGGTCTCTGATTGCAAGCATTATGGCTCATGCCATTACTGATACTGCTCATCACTACAGTGTTAGACCTTGACACTGCCATTTGTAATTTCTTATTTTTGCATACAGATAAGTGTTGTTCAAAAGTTATGTTATCTTCCTGTATTACTGGTAATGTTCATACTGGTATGATACTATGTTTGATTTTTTGGGTGACTTTCCTGACATTGTGGGTGACTTCTATTCATTATTTAGTTTAGACCGCATAAAAGATTGAGACAATCATGAATGATTTTTATAGAAGTATATTCTGTTTGCAGTATTTATCTATATGTACATACATCCTGTGTGGCTCTCTGTTTTACTGGGTTAAAGTATTATTTTAAATGCTGGCATTTGTGCAAAACCTTACTTTTTTTTTTTTCTTTCAGCACAACTCATCAGGTAGTTTGTATCAACAACATAAATTTTCAGAGGAAGTCTGTTGTAGTAAGTATTTCTTAATAAAGTGTGAAGTAGAAATTAAGTGTCTGGGTTTTCTTCATGCTTTTAGAGGAAAAAACTGCACTCACAAGGTAATTATGCTGTTCAGCTACTTCATATGTTATACTTTCTAATCTGATGCTTCTCATAAGTCTGTCATTGCTTGAGATGTATCAAATAAAATACCCTCTAATTGTGAGCACTTTTAGAAAAAGATTTCTAAATGAAGGCTGCTGCATTGTAAATATTACAGAGCAATTTGCAGTTCAAAATTCATGCTCACACGGTGTTAGCTGATGTTAGGGATAGGCTTACAGAGTTTTCTGCCTTGTATGTGAGTTCACTTGGGCTTTGAAGAGACTTCCACCATTTCCGGCCTAAAGTCTCCAAGGGTCTTTGTCAATTTACATTTAAAAGGATTCTGCTTAGGTTTTAAGAATCCTTGTCTCAAGTTCAGATACCACAACGTACAACATAGTGATGCTAATAACTTGAAATCAAGTCAATAGAGGCAGATTTTTCCAGTAAAACAGGCATGATTGTCAGTCACATTGAATTTTTTGTTTTGTTTTGTTTCATTTACAGCTGTGAAAATTCACCTGTTAAATGGCATGAAAGAAAACATAGAAAATCTAAAGGGCAAATAATTTTCCTTTTTAAATACGAAAACGCCATCTTTATACCAGTGGTTTTTTTAGATTGTATTAGTAATAATTTTTTATATCTCTCTAGTTTTTGAGTTGATAAAGATTTTACAGAAGATTTTGATTTGTGTTTTCATAGGGTTATGTGGAACTCACAATATTTCCCACAGTTGCAAACCTGAACAGAATCAAGCTGAACAGTAAACAGTGCCGGATTTACAGAGTGAGAGTCAACGATTTAGAAGCAGCTTTCATCTATAACGATCCAACACTGGAGGTCTGTCACCATGAGTCAAAGCAGTAAGTGGTGTATTTAAGACTCTACAGATGGAGTGTTTTCTGTTGCTCTTAAGTATAACCTATTCTGTTTCACTGTCAAGTTTTACCTGGTAATTTCCTAATGGTAACTTTTGGTATGGTGCTTTAATTTTGGGGAAGTATTTTGGCAATAATTTTAAAAGTCTTCTTTAGAATTTCTTGTGCTAATATATCTTTGTATTGTTTTGTGAAAGTATCAAAATTTTTTCTATAAAGTACTTCGTGGGGAAAAAAGGCCTTGGATTTGATCTGTGTGCTCGAGACAGACACTGTGTATTCCTTTATTCATCAGTTATGCAAGATCTTCAATAATTCAGTTTGTAAATACAGTGTTCATTTATATAGGACACTGAATTTATTATCAGAGTTCCGAAATTTTCTTTGAGTCTTCATATTGAACCACTTGAGTATATTAATTCTGTAATTCTGTTTGCTTTGTGACTTGATGTTTTTGATATTGATGCTATTGCTCATTATGTCAAAAATTCAGAATCCTTATTGCAGTGATTCTAGATTGTTGTGAAGAGCTAGAAAGTAAAGCTTTTGACCTTTCATAAGGAATCAAACTTTCTTTGTTTATTGTTGTAGATAACAGTATAAGTTCTAGAACCTGAACTCACTTCAAAATTTAAAAGGAAAAGTTTCAAATCTTCAGCGTCTCATATTGAAGAGTATATTTAAAATTGTGGCATTCTGCATGTTCTAGGGAGCTGATATGGGAAGGGGCTTTAGCAAAGAATCTTTTAGCCATTTCATTTTTGGTAAGAGCGTGATGGGCAAATGTTTTCCCTTGGTATTCTCTTTTGATTTGCTGGAACATTCATATTCTCACACATTCTTTTGGCTGGCTTGGCTGAATTTACAATTTTCTGAATTGTTAAAAAACTTCTAGGGAAAGTGTTGTTTAACAGCAGCTGATAAAAAAATCACAGAGTCCTTTAGGGTGCAAAAGACTGGCTGAAATCATCTAGTCCAATTCCCCTCACATGGGGTCAGGTAGAGTAGGTTGCACAGGGCTGTGTCCATTTGGGATTTTAGTATCTTCACAGAAGGAATCCCTGCAGTCTCTCCAGGCAGCCTTCTCCAGTGTTGATGACCCTAACCCTTTCATTTGTCATCAACAAAAAAAGCATTTTCTTGTATTCTGATAGAATTTCATGTATTTTGACTTACATCCACTGGCAGGAGCAGACACAGGGGGCACAAACTGAGATATAGGAGGTTCCCTCTGAACATCAAGAAACAGCTTTTGCTGTGAGGGTGACTGAATGCTGGGACAATTTACTCTGAAGGACTGTGGAGTCCCCATCCTTGGAAATATTTGAATCATCTGGACACGCTCCTGAGCAAGTGGTTGGAGCTGAGCCAGAAGACCTTAAGAAATCACTTCCAACCTCAGCCATTCTGCGATTCTGTAATAACTGGAATGATCAGAGTGAGCACTCAATTGTGTTAAAAAAGAGATTAGGAGAGAGAATTCTATCATTTTGTGGAGAAGGTGAGGGGTTTTTTGTTCAAACTATTCAAACTTAATAGAAAATCTCTATATTTCATAACTCCTATGTTATTCATAGGTATGAAAGACAGAGGTCACCAAATATTCATAACAAAAACGCAGTATGCCTTTCTGTATCTCAGAAGTTAAAGGCAACATGAGTTACAGAATGTTAGATGAAGTTAGATGTATTTTTCCACTGAAATACTTGGTCACAATTGGGTAGTTAAATACAGCATCTCTGCTCTTTAGGCAGGATTGCAAGCGGAAATACTAGAAATCTAAAAACTCTAGAATTAGTACTTCAAAAAAATCATCAGTGTGTTTTCTCTGCCCTTCTTTACAAAGAACTGCTTCTAGAAACAGTGGTTTGTAGTAGTCTTTATGTCTAATCATCTGGTCATCTCTTCCAAGTTCTCATTTGTTATGGCAAGTTTAGTGATGATGTCCGTTGTACCCTTGCAGCTAAACTAGCTGCAGCAATTATTTTGAACGGGACACAGATTAGACATGATGGTTTGTTTCTGATCTTACAGGGATTGTTACCTTTTGCACAGTTTTCTTGAGTAGTCTGTTGAACTAGGAGATGGGAAATTAAGATGGTTCCTGGCAACCTGTTTATTTTAAATATTTTGTTCTCAATCTTTACTTTTCCCTGTGTTATGTAACAAGTATAAGTTCAAGTTGTAAGATTGTATATACAAACATTTTCTTTTGTTTTAATAATTCTTTTAGTTTCTTAATGTTGTTTTCTCGTAAAATCATAGAAGTGTTGAAATTGGAAAAGACCCATAAAATCATCGTCATAAGTCCAACTGTCAACCCAGCACCACCATGACTGTTAAATCATCTCTTCAGGTGCCATGTCCACAAGTTTTTTGAACACTTTCGGGAATGGTGACTCCACCACTTCCCTGGCCAGTCTGTTCCAACCTTTACAGTCTTGTCTGTGAAGAAATTTTTTCCAAGCAGCTTGTCTAGGGCATAAGTATTTAGAAAAGTTGTTAATTTAATGGACACTTTCCTACCTTTTTATCAAAGTTAAAATAAGCTGAAGACTTCTTACTCCCTTAGTTAGCAACAGGTTTCTATTTAAAATCTGTATGGAGTAAAGATTAGAAAACTTGCTACAGCATCTCTGACTTGAAAGGTTATGTTTGCTGATAGGAGGTAAAGAGAAATGGTTCACTGTTGTGCAAATTCTGGCATGCAAGAAAACAGTTAAAGCTGAATTTTTCAACCCTCTTTTATGTATGACACAAATTCTGTCTTCAGAATGTGATGTTCTTCACCCTGATGTTCTTTGCTACTTCTTGGTGAGATCTGTGAGATCGCTTTGTATTCTGAATTGAAATTTTCAACTTGGTTTTGGTTCAAATAGTACTACTGGGTTTTAGCATCTTTGAGGAAAAAATCATTGACACATGACATGTGATGTCATTTCACATTTTCACATTTCACATTTTGTTGAAGAAGGTGAACAAAAAAAGGTAATTAAAAATTGGTGAAATTTGTAGGAAAGGTTAGAAGCCATTAATTAGCACATTAAATGTATTTTTAGCTTTGATGCCATTGCAAATTTATCCATTAGTCCCAAACTGTAATAAGAAGTGAGAGAGTGTTTAAAGGTTTTTCTAGAAATAAAGTTGGACTTCTGTCTTGTAATTTCCTCTGGAGGCTTCAGGACAACATGGCTTTTTCATATCAGAATAGATGGATGAACTTAGATATCGCGGTCCCTTCCTTCCTGACTGAGCAAACACCTGAACAGTGGTGTGAGGTATGAAATAATTCACATTGCTTTACTTTGTGTACACAAGATGGCAGAGAATCCCATTTTGCTCGTGCTTTTCAGAAGAGTTTCAAATCTTGTGAAGACTGCATATAGTGTTGGAGAGTGTCTGTTTGGGTCATGTTTTGGAGCTGTTCTTTTTCAGTGTTTCAGCTGTCTATCTTCCTCATCTTTCTTTTTCTTGTAAATTGTTGCTTTTTCAATTCTGTCAGTATAAGAGAAGTGAGTTTGTTTTTTCTGGGCTGTACTTCTACATTCTATGTAGAAATCCCAGTGCATATTCTGAATACCGAGACAACTTTTTGTATCTCAGCCCTATTTGTTTAAAACTGGCGAAGGAGATTTTTTTTTCTTAATCTTATGGTTGAGATTGTAAACTGTTAAACAGATGCAGCAGAAGTTTGGAGTTTGGGTACAGTGGCTTGATCTGTGATAAGTGAAGTTTGTGGTGATCCTGCTGTGCCTGCTTACGTGCTTCATGTTTGTGGGATAATCAGGATGCCAGGTGAGAAGCTGTTGCATTTTACTGTTATTTCTGTGTAAAGGAAGCTATGTTTTTGTATAGCTAGCTAATGTGCACATAATGCTTTCCTGTGCAATGCTGGTTCGTCTTTTTTTTAGCTTGAAGCCTGTAATATTTAAACATTACAAATATGAAGATGTTTTGATATTCTCTGACTTCATTGTTGCTTTAGTTACAAGCAGCAGTAAGCTGCGAGAGAGAGCAATGTGGTAGCCTTCAGGGCATGTCTGTCTTGCAGTATTTTTCCTTCTGAGAAGTCAATGATCAAGCCTTTAGCCTTTGTACAAAATAGAAAAATTTCTGGTGGACTGAGCATGTGTTGCCTTGCTGCAATAAATAGCCTTTATTTACACTGATATGATGCTTGTCTAATTGAAAATTCATGATAGACTTTGTTAGAAATAAACAAAGTGTCCTGGCCAGGACAGGGTTCATTTTTGCAGTAGGCAGGAGCGGGGAAGGCTAAGACCTGGAGATTATTCTGTACCACCTCACCTCATTTTCCAGGGATGGGGAAAAGGCTCGCTTCCAGGCCCATAGCATGGCAGAGGGGTCAGGTATTTTCAGGAGTTTGAGCAATACCATGTGAATCATTCACCTCTTCTCTCATACATGTTGTCATTGGTATTGTTGCCGTTACTGTTTGTTGTCTTATTTCATTGCTGTCTCTGGTAAATTGTTCTTATTTCAATCCATAATCTTTACCTTTTATGGCTCCAAATCTTCTCTGCAGTCCACCAGGGTGGAGAGATAGAGTGGCACATGGTTTGAAGTAGTTTCAGTAGAAACACTAAATGGGAGGATTCCTAGACCACAACACAAAGGTGCAGAGCACTTTTGAAAAGAGATGACAAAGCCCTTCAGCTTGACCAGCAATGAAAATTAGGTTTTTCAGTATGACAGAGATTCAAATAATTGTCCTATTAATAAATCCCCTATATGTGAATGTATTATATATTTTAAATGGTATATAATGTATGTACTCCAATATCAAGTGCTTATTCTAAATGGGAGGCAAAGTAAAATAATAAATGAATTACAGGTAATGAAGAGTAATGAATTACCGGTAGAGCAAAGAACTTGCTTTGCCAAGTTGATGTTAAGTACTGTAGGAAAACAGTGTTTTATAGACTTTGTGTTTGGCACATACATTCATAGCACTGGTGCAGCTACTAGTGAGAAATGCTATGGAAAGTTTGCAATCAATTAGTAATTTTTAACAATAAGTCTCTGTAGGATCGCTTCTTTACAGTCACTCAAGCTGCATGCACTTGGGCTGTAATTAACAGTGTTTGGGGTGAATTCTGATTACAAAATATATCTTTACTGGGAAAAGACCATGAATACATATTAGTTTTTTCATTGTCAATGTGCAATTAGCATTAGGAAAATTTATCATTGTTCCTTGGGCTGTAACTTTTGGCATGTGCTCTGTTTTTTTTAAAATGGCCATATTCAGTTTATTGAGAATAGTTCAACCTATGAAAAGATTAATCTGCGGTACTATGCCTTTAATGGATTCCTTTTATAATGAATCACCCATTTGAACTGGAACACTTCATAAAAATAGAAATATAAGAACAGACTTGTTTTCCATGAAATGTTAAGCTCTGGAGTCGACCTTCTTTGCTGTAAAATCATAACCTTTTCCTGTCTGCGAATCCAGTGACGTTTAAGGTGTAGCCACAAGCTCATCACAATCCTCAAAGTTTGAACAAATTCTCACTGATGTGTAGGAGAGGGATCCCTATCAATAATAGTCAATTTTCAAAAGCAATTTGAAATTTTGGAGTAAAATTAAACACTTTAGAATTTACAGTCTAACAGGATGTTACTGTGGTTTTCTGTTGCAAGCTCTTTTCATTACTAATAGTTCTTAGTCATGCAGTCTCCTTTTAAAGAGAGTTTTCCCTGTGGTATTTGTTTGCCTTTCTAGGGTGCCATCTGAAGGACAGCTTAAATCAGCTTTGCTTAGGGAGGTTCTTTGACCCCTCAGTATGACAGATCAAGGAAGTAAACCAACTAAAAGCTGCGTGATTAGAAAAAAAGGACTTATTTTCCCAATTAACACTTTCAGCTGCATCCCTACAGGATCAGATGAACAGTAATCTCCTTAGCGGGTGAGGTAGTACTGATGCATGAGTGATACTAGGAGACAGCACATCAGCTGGACTGTAAGTGGGTTGGAATTGTTCTGGAGCCATACCCGAAGTTATACTATATTCCAGGGTACAAACTCAACCTTTTCCTTTTAAAACTTGTTGGCATTATATCCTACCTTTAGGTACAGTTAACTGTGAAAAAGGAAAAGAAAAATATATTAAAACTTGAGATTTGTGTGTGTCTCTACTGAAATGGTCCCATTTACTATTCATGTCTGATTTTCAGAGGCTTTCAAGGAAAGTAGACAAGTTTACTGCTCCTGACATTCTCGGTCTTGGTAGTGGTGCCAGAGAATTTGTGCACTATTATTGCCAAAGATGAAGAACTACATGAAAATATGTTCTCAATATATTTCAGTGTTTTAGTGAAGTTTTTTATAGTTGTGGAAGATTCAGAATATTAAGCATGATGTTTGACATACCTAGACCTACAGAATGGTGCTGGTGGCATGTGTAATTACACTTTGTTCTTCCAAGTAAGGTACTGTAATTTGGGTTGTTTTCTCTGTGGATGGTGAATAGAGAATGGTTAGATGAGAGCAAAATCCTGAAATGAGATCATGTCTACTTTGTGCGGACTTCAGATTCCATGGAAGGTGGAGTCCCCAGCCAAAAGTTAATTTACTCCATTGTGGTGCAGGAATCCTGCACCTGGGTCAGGACAACCCCCATTATCAGTACAGGGGGATGAAGGGATTGCAGGCAGCCCTGCAGAGAAAGACTTCAGAGTGCTGATGGATGAGAGGCGCAGCATGAGCTGGCGATGTGCATTTGCACCCCAAAAACGCAGCGGTGTCCTGGGCTGCTTCACCAGCAGTGTGGGCAGCAGGGCCAGGGAGGGGATTCTGCCCTTCCTCTGCTCTGGTGAGACCCCACCTGCAGCGCTGCATCCAGCTCTGAGGTCCTCAGCACAGAAGATCATGGACCTGTTGGAGCAGATCCAGAGGAGGCCACCAGGATGGTAAGAGGGATGGAGCATCTGTCTGTGGGGAAAGGCTGAGAGAGTTGGCGTTGTTCAGCCTGGAGAAGGTACGGCTCTAGGAAGATCTTACTGCAACCTTTCAATACTTAGAGGGGGCTTTATAAGAAGGATAGGGCAGACTTTTTAGTAGGGCTTGATACAGTAGGACAAAGGGTAATGATTTTGAATTAAAAGAGGATAGATGTAGACTAGGTGCAAGGAAGAACTCTCTTACTGTGAGGGTAGTGAAACCCTGAACTGGTTTCCCAGGGAGGTGGTAGATGCCCCGTACCTGGAAACACTGAAGGTCTGGTTGGACAGGGCTCTGAGCCACCTCATCTAGTGCAAGATGTCCCTGTCCTCCCCCAGGAGAGTTGGACTAGATACTTTGGAAGGTCCCTTCCAACCCAGAGTGTTCTGTGGTTCTGTGATTCCATGACTGCTTTATGCTTGGTTGTGTCCTGCTTCCACAGTGTTTGGATTCATCAGCAGACCCTAAATTCTATGGAAAAGGTGATAAATTAGTCAAACCCTTTCCCTTCAGGTATAGAGTTGTGCGAGCTTTTGAAAAACTGCATGTACTGGGCAACTAGAATTAAGAAAGATTTTGCTCCCATGCTTTAAACAGTTTATAAATCCATTTTGAAAAAGTTTAAAAGCTATCCCATGAAGCTGTAAAAGCAGGGTTATTTTTGAGCTTGACTGGGCATACTCCAGTAGCTAAATATAATCACATTAAACAATAAGGTAACATCCTGCTCATAAGTACTTTAACAGAAGACATATGCTTGTTCCTGCTCATTTCAGTAGAAGACAATTAATCTAAGTCATAACTGAAGTAATGATCTGACTTTGTAATGAAGTGAGCCGTTAATGAGCAGCTGATACATAGTTGCTCAAACCTGATTACAAAAAACTGTGTTTGCATCTTAAATAAATAATGGTACACTTTAAAAAAGAAGAGTGTTTCAAATATAATTAGAAACTAAAAAGTATAGCACGTATTTGTGTATTAAGGCCAAAACTCATAACAGATAATATTTTATGTGTTATTTACAACTGCACTGAAAAAAACCCTATTCCTATCCATCAAGCTAAAGGGGAAAAATACCATTGCGAAGCTAAAATCTTACATTTAGAAAAACAAGGTAACAGCAAAACTGCAATATATGAGGGAGCAGATCTTCAAGAGCTTTAGAATAAAGATACAAACTTCATCCAAAATAAAAACCAGAATTTTTAATTTCTATTCCAGTAAATGTAGTTATTACTCTTATTGGCAAGAAAAGAACATTGAGCATTTCTCAGTTTATTGGGAGTTATTACTGCTTAAGTCTCTTTGATTACAGAGCACTTCTGCAAGAGCTGTATTTTAAGTTCTGGTTGTTGAGATCTAATCTTTACTTCTTTTCTCTTCCACTCCTTTAAAAACAAAACAAAACACTTGGTTGTCCATGCACATTGAAATTCAGTATAGAGATTACCTTAACTTCCAGAGTTGTTTTTTGTGGTTCAGCACAACAGTACTTGAAGAATTAACTGGGTATTTCTGACAGGAGGAATCTCAACTATTTCTCCAATGCCTATGCTGCTGCTGTCAGTGCTGTGGACCCAGATGCTGGAAATGGAGAACTCTGCATTAAGGTTCCCTCGGAGCTGAGGAAACATGTTGATGGTAAAGAGACCATACTGGAAAATTAATTTAAGATGTCAGAGTTGTCAGCTACAAGTTTGCTTAGGAAGATAGTAGCTTTGAAAAAATAGAAGTAGTGTTACATTATTTTATGAATTTACAATTACTGTTTTATTTTTCCCCTCCCCTTGAACTCTGAAAAATACTTTCACTTTTTGGTAATATGGAGAGGTGTTGCAAGGTTTCGTGACACTGTATATTCAAACATAATCTTGGGTGGTCACAACCCCAGGAGAATACTTGAGGAAGTGGGAATAATGGAGTGTACTGGGGGATAAACTGTAATTTTGAAGCTGCTTATAATATATATGATCCAACAAAGAAAATAATTTACAAGGATATAGTTATATACATCTTTTTGCAAAGCTCTACTAATTTTATGCCACCTCACTTCAAGGCATGGTCATTTTAAAATTGATCTGGTAGTGAAAGTAGACTCCTTTATAAACTGGCATACTTGATCCTGGAATAAGTAACTGTTTTAATAAGTTACTCTCCAGTGTTGATTATTTTCTTACAGGGATCTTACTAGTTTCTTGTATTATTTCTTTCATGGTTTTATCTGTTTTTCCCATGCATTTATGAGACCTCTGAGAGAATAATAATAACTGTGTCATGAGGCTGACTCTTGCAGTGTTGTCACATGCACCTTAATGGAAAAGACACTTTTGTTTATTTTAATTTTTGTGTAAGTTCCTGTTGCCTTACGTGCAAGCCTAGAAGGGGAAATATTCAAATGTATAATTTCACTTTTCAAAGTTTGAGTGCCAAAATATTCTGGGATATATTTCAGCATATGCTTGAATTTCTTTTCTTGCCAATCTATTCATAGGTGAGATTTCTGCGAAACTAAACCAAAGCAAGGACACTTAAGTTGCAGGAAAAGTATTAACTATAATAGATTTTAAGCAACTGCAAATGACAGTAATACGCCTTTTAAGAATGTTCCTGCTTCGTAGAGTTTTTGGAGAAAATTTTTTCAGCAAGGTGCCAGGGTTAGGGTACAGTCTGTATAAATACGCTTTTCTGTTGGGAAATTGGAAGATGAAATGTGACTGCAATTGCAGTTTTTATTAATTAATAAGGATTCTTATAAATTCATCTCCTGTAAGTTGTCCTTAGGGAGGTCTCAGTTTTGTAAGCTTTGAGCTGTTCTTTGTAAGTGGACTGCGAAGTCCATGAGAATGAAGTTACCACGTGATCTTCAAAGACCTAGAGTCCAAAACTGACTTACTATTCTGCAATAACTTTCATGTAAGTTCTATATGCTTACTCCAGTTTTGGTCTTTGTGCTGCAGAGCTAAAAGTCCTGAAGGTGCATATAAACTTTTCTCTGGACCAGCCAAAAGGAGGCCTTCATTTTGTGGTACCCAACATGGAGGGCAACATGGCAGAAAGAGGGGCTCACGTCTTTTCATGTGGTTATCAAAATTCTACAAGGTAAGAAAACTGTCTTTGAATGTTAGATTTGTATTTCCTATTTAATCTCAAAGTGGAGGAAATACAAATAATTTCTTCAAATTATTTTAAGTTTAAAAAATTCTAAAACTTAATTTATGCTTGAAAGGAGCTTACCAATGTGAAGTAGCATCTGATGACTAGTAATTGGAATGTCTAGTCTTTATAGCTCAGGAGAAGGTAAAGACAAAAAAGCTTGTAAAGCTTTATAAAGTTAATGTATTGTAAGGGTCAGTATGTCAACATTCATATATGCTTAAAGTATTTAGAAATATAGTTTGGAACTTGAAAGAAAAATCACCTGTGAAAAAGAGTATAATTGTTAAGTATAATTGTTAACCATTTTCCCTCCATCCTAACTTTTCTAGATTTTGGTTTCCTTGTGTGGATTCATATTCTGAGTTGTGTACCTGGAAACTTGAGTATACTGTAGATGCTGCAATGGTGGCTGTTTCAAATGGAGATTTGGTGGAAACTGTATACACTCATGATATGAGAAAGAAGACTTTTCATTACATGTTGACTATTCCAACTGCAGCTTCTAACATTTCCTTGGCAATTGGACCTTTTGAAATCCTTGTTGATCCATACATGCATGAGGTAATAATCTTCATCACAGAAGCCTCCTTTTTTTTGCTAAAGAATTACTGGTGTTTTATGTTGCAGTCAGTATGTATTAGTCCAATAATGGGTATTTCTAGATCAACCTTCATCAGTACAGTTGTATGATAAATCTTGTCTAGTAATGCTTGTATTTAAATTTATCTCCAAAAGAAAAAAGCCTTTAAATAAGCAGCAGTTCCATCTATGTGTGAATTTATGGGGCAAATTTAGTTGAAATTGGGTTTCTTCCCTGATACATAATATATTTGATATTTATGTATTTAATATATTTGTAGGTCTTGTAACAAATTTCCTTTGTTTGTAGGTGACTCATTTTTGCTTACCACAACTTCTGCCATTGCTCAAACATACCACGTCATACCTTCATGAGGTGTTTGAATTTTATGAGGAGATTCTTACCTGCCGCTATCCTTACTCCTGTTTCAAGACTGTTTTTATAGATGAAGCTTATGTTGAAGTAGCTGCTTATGCATCCATGAGTATTTTCAGGTTAGCATTTGAGAAAACTACATCTTCTAAATCCACAGGCCTAGAAGCTCTAGATCCAAGACTGTTGAGAAATGTGTGAAACTATAGTTATTTTTGTAGCCTGAATTTTGGGCTTTCTACTTTGAAAAGGCTTGTTTTTATTGACATTACAGGCTTTTAACACCATTTCCAATTTTATCTGTTATAAAGGTGTTGGATTTACTTTAAGAAAAAACTGGTGGTGATTTTCCTTCTGAATTAGAAATGCCATGCATTAAGTATTTAATCTCAAATTAAGTGCAGAAGTTTGATTGTGTTTTATTTTTCTCTGGCTGGGATAAGGCATCAGGAATTGAAGGGAGAGTCATCAGTTAAACTAGTTAAGCTCTCTACAGAGATGATAGATGATAATAGCAGGAGATCTGCCTTCATTTTGATTATTAAAAAATAAAAATTTTAAAAAAGATGTTACTATCTCACTGGAAAAACAGTGAAGAAATTATTTTACTTGTTTTGGTTTTTACGGCAAGGTAAGGTCTCTTTTGTTTCTTTGGAGCTGGTGCTCATGTTGTGTTATTTTCTTTTTGTGGGGGTCCAGCACAAATCTCTTGCACAGCGCAATGATTATAGATGAAACTCCACTGACAAGGAGATGCTTGGCACAGGCCCTGGCCCAGCAATTCTTTGGATGTTTTATATCCAGAATGTCCTGGTAAGTATTTTACCATAGTATTTTCCAGAAAATGGGGAGTATCTAGGATGTTCAAATTTTAATCTGCAAATAGCATTTTTTCAGAAAAATAAATAAAACAGTAATTGTAGAAGAAAATAAAAATGGGGAAAAAAGTAAGAATAATAAACCCAGCTCAATAAATGAAAATCCACTAGTATTTTTTGTTGATGTGAAAGGAGATAAGAGAGATAAAAATGAGAGATAAAAATTCCAAAGATTGTGTAGATTGAATATAACTTCCTGAGTGTTATAGTGTGCTTTGGCATCTGAAAATTTTAGAAAGGTGACTCTTTTGCATTATCAGTCAATTTCTGTTAGATATTTTGGATGATGAAGTATAGCCTGCATGCAAAGTAGTTGTAGAGCACAGAACTAATAAATTAAGAAGTTGTTCAGGGAAGAGAATGCAGAAATTAGTGTCAAATAGGAAAATTCTTGCTAAGGTGGCTATAACTCCATGTCTCTAAAAACCTCCCCAAATGGCTCTTGCAGTTCTGATCAGCATTTATTTTAAATCCTTGTGCATACACTTTATTTGTTGGGAACAAGTAACCCATTACTTTTTTTTATGGCAAAATTCTATGTCCCAGAGCATACTTGCCTTAAAAACAAGGGAAATCAACATGTTCTTAAATTGATGTTTGTACTGTTGTAATTTCTCTGGCTTTCTTCTTTATTTCTAGCCTACTTCTGTGATGAAGGCATTTTTTGCATCCTTCATAATGACTCCATTTTCATGTGTTCTTTTTCTATTTGCTTCATCGTACCCTGGGTACAATGTCATTTTTCTGTTTAAGGTTCTAGTTCATGATCATGTTGTAGTTTTTGTCTATTTTTTTTCTCTTAGAACATAACTTAGAGAAGATGTGTTTAAAAGCGTGTCCTCCAAATTATGAGATAGATATTTTGTCTACTTGCTGTCCAGATCTTCTGCACTGCATTGTTTATCAAGAAATTAAGATCATATAGATTAGCAGTTGCTTTAAATTTAGTGTCTATTTCCACCTGCTTATTATTATTTTTTCAGCTAAAATAGTTTGGTTTTATGTTTTAATCTGGATTTCTGTGGTAAAAGTTCAGTTTTCACTGACTTTTCAGTTTCATTGCTCCCATCCAGGTGCCAAGTTCCATAAATTGGTTCACAGCTCATCAGACTAATGTTGACTTAGAGAAGTTATACAACCTCTTGAAATTTGTGGCTATTTTTGAGCTGGTCAAAAATACCATCCCTTACAAAACATCCTCTGAAGTGATATAATTCATGTTTCTTTCTTATAATAGGTCAGATGAATGGGTGCTAAAGGGAATCTCTGGTTACATTTATGGCCTTTGGATGAAAAAAACCTTTGGTGTTAATGAGTATCGCCACTGGATTAAACAGGTAACATCATAGCATTTTCTATACCTTTGAGACATTTTGCATCAAAGACACAGTATAAAACCAGAATATAATAAAGCTTTGCATTGCAATCTAAAGACCATTTTAGTAGTGACAAACCTCAGAGGTAAAATATTTTTATCACTTGCTGCAAGGAAGAACACCGAACATGCAAACCAAAATAGATTTTTGTGACTGCCATATGAATAATAAATAATATTTGTTGTTGTCTCTCCATGCAATGTTTTCCTCCTTTTGTTTAGACTCCTGAACCAAAAAAATAGTCAAAAAAAGATATTACTTTTGGAATACTTAGAATAGAATATAGGATTCATAAGGATTTGTATTTGGTGAATTTATTATGCTGTGGTGGCTATCCATATAGCTCAGAAAGGCTCCAGTATTAGCTTGGATAAGTGGTGATTCAGGTATCTTTTAGTGTCATTGAAGAATGAAATGAAATACTGAAACACTAAAAAAATCTCTGTTTGAAGGATTTCTTTTCTTGGAAAATAAATTTCTGTCTATAGCTTACGTTTCCAAATGTAACCGTTGAGACAGGTACTTTCTAGTGATAGCAGCAGTAACTCCTCATGCTTTGCAAGTAACATCTATTCATAAAAAGACACATTATCTTCTTTCTCTCATCACACTGTCTTACTCGCCCTATTCCAAAAAGTAAATGCTACCCCCACTCACTCCATTTACATCCCTTACTCACCTGGGAACCCAATACCGTGTCCTTCTCTGCCTAATACTCATTCAGTTCACCAGTCTTGTGTTGTGTGTGCTAAAGCTGAGGCTGCTGCAGAGAACAGCAGAGCTGGATGGAGGTCTGTTCAAGAGTTCACTGCTGTCTGCAGCAGGAGTTGCTCATGTTGTTCCCCAGCTGTCCACACTAAACTAAAGGTGTCCACGTAGAATTGAGAGTGCTACTGTCACAGCTCCAGTTCTGCCCTTTTTGTAATGTATTACCAATATATGAAAGTGGGTAAGTTGATATGTATCAATAAATCTCAATACATATAAACATCTGGAAAATCTTTAACAATGGGTTGCAGACAGGCATCAGTTTCCATTTCCTGTGCTTAAGCTGACACAGTTTGATTCATGTTGACTTTTGGGTGAGCCCTTACAAACATCCTGTCTTAAAGTGTGCTTGTTAACCTGGCATCACACGAGTTCAGACCCAGTGCAGAGCTTGGGCCAGACATTAGTATTTATTTATTTACTTATATCTATATTTAATATATTTATTTGTGTGTATGTGTCTGTTGTTGTTTTCCATTTCATAAATACTCATCACATTTGTTTCTCTCAGTCAAAGACAACTTATTTATTGAATAATACTCTGGTTATAATGTAGTTCAGCACTGTTGGGCATTAGCCCCCTCTTCAGCCCCTGAACAGGTATAAACTGCTAATTTCTACTGGTTTATTACTGTTTGTCATTTGAGGAACATCTCTGATTTTAAAGTATTTTTCCCTTTGTAAACAAGTTTATTAGGATGTATGACTTGAACAATATTAAAAGCTTTCCTGTGTTCTTAAAATAATTCCTCTGCTCTTCAAAATTATGCTTACTTATATATGTTGTTCTTAGGAGTTAGATCAAATCGTGGCATATGAACTGAAGACTGGAGGAGTTTTACTGCATCCAATATTCGGAGGAGGCAAAGAGAAAGACAAGTATGTTTATTTAAGCTGCAAGTCATTGCAGGATATGTTTTTATGGGGCCATTAATATATGCTTTGAGTGTGTTGTGTAGCACAAGGCCAAAGGCTGAAAATCTCAAGCTGCCCAAGGCATGTATTACCAGTCTCATAGAGTACATCTTGAGTATATTGTAATACCTGTTGTTTTATTTTTCTTTCAATGTGAATGTCAAAGGAAATGAAGTATAATGAATGTTTTTAATGCTGTTACGAACCTGCTTTTTAGTAAGAGGACAAGAGAGAGCATGGAGCCAGAATTTTGACGTGAGCAATTTCTGGAGTGGTTAGGAATTTTCAGGCTTTTTTATGGTATCATCAGCTTTCTATTTCTTTGCTCTTTTTTCTTTCTGCTCTCAGATATCACCTTGTAGTCTTAGACTGAGATTTCTTAGTGTATTGGGGGGTGGAAAAAAAGTAGTAGATCAGTCATCTGTGAAGTGCTATTAGTTACCAGTGTGAACTGGCTGGGTTTTTTTTCCCTGTAATTGTAGCTTCAGTATGTCTAGCTTAGAATGATTTCCCTTCCCTCTCTTGTAATACTCCAGTACTACGTACTGAGTAGTACTAAACACTGGAGGTGGAAAAATACTGCTACATGTCAGGTTGGCAAGTTGACAGGGGTTTCAGTGACAAGCTTTTGCTGGGTTTTTCTTTTCTTGCATAAATTGATCTCCTGATAACACAGCCTCACAAGGAGTTGCTTTTAGGAAACACTCAAGCATCATGTGCACAATTGCAGGGTTGAGCCTGTGCAGGTAGACTACTATGTCAACTTCTGTTCTTTACTGCAGTAGAAACCCCTGTCTTATGAAAATAACAACCAAAATTGCCTATAACAGTGGTTCTTTTGCATTTGATTGTGTGCAAATCCATATTTTGTTCATTTAAAGTTAAAACTCTGGATTTAGAACTGAATGAATTATGAAAATCACTAAATTCACAGTAATAAGATCAGATGAAACTAGAGCTAAGGGGCACATTTTTAAAGAAGGAAATTCACTAAAATCAAAATACCTTTCTGACTGTTAATTTTATTAGTTTCACTATATTTATTCTAGAATTGGACACAAATAATTGACAAAATCTTGTCGTAATGCTCTTAAAGGTGTGTTTCCTTGCTGTGATATATTGTTGGAAACTCTTTCTACAGTTATCTTACTACTTGATTATATTACAGCTTGTTAGTAATAACCACAGCATCACTTAAATATGGATTACAACTTGCTGTTCTTTGTAGATTGTGGAGTTCCCTTGTATGTAAATTTTGGATATGTTCCTGACTCTGGGAGATAATTTGTATTTAAAGAAAGTATTTTCATAATGGGGCCTAGAACATTTTTCTGCAGTATATTCTATGCATTTCATTTCTTTGTTCTGCTTGTTATGATACAGTTTCCTGCCAAATGTATTTGCAGCACAGCAGTTTCAATTAATAATAATATGAAGAAAATTTGTGTTTAGTAATAATCTCATTTTTCAGCTAAATTAGAAGTAAAATATCATAATAAATCATCAAGGAAAAAAAAACAAACCAAAAACCCAGCTTCCTTTAGTAACATGAATTAATTTGTGTGCAAAAAAAGGTCTCCGATTCTTCCTGTTTATGTCTGATGTAGCACAAACACTTCACTCCAGAGTGCTAAAAATGTCTAAAAGACAAAATCCCAGAGCCTGGGAAAATGAAGGAAAGAAAACTGCAGATTAACTGATGTGTGGATGAAAGCTTCAGAACAAAGCTTTGTGTGTAACCTTTTCATTTTGTGTCCTCCTCTCTCAGACTGTGGTTCTCTTCAGCCTTTGATTGTGCTGGTACTACCCTTCTGTAAAAATTAAAAATTTCTAGAAATTTATGTAGATATATTTTGTATGGAAGAAGCTTACAAAACCAGGTTTATATTGAATGGCTGGACTGTGTTCAAGAGCATGAGCATTATAAAATTCTTTGGAAAAGCTGGTTCACTTTCTACTTGAACAAAGATTATAGGTCCATATTGGTAACTTTAACACTGTTTTGGTGCCAGTTCAATAAAACCTGTGGAATTATAATTATTGAAGAAAAACATAATTTGAAGAAATCTACTAATACTGAATGAACTACAAAGTGTAACTGTCAAATGCAAACTTGTCTCAGTTTGTTTTGCAGTTAAATAATGTAACCAGTACCAAAATCAATCAGCACTTAGTAAATTTAAAAAGGGATCTTGGGATTGTGGGTACTGGCTTGGTTGTAATTTGCAAGAAAAGAATTTCACAAAAGTCAATCAACTGTATAATTTGAAGCTGGATAAATAGTTTTTATTCTGAGACCAAATTATTATATAATGTCTGAGCCACAACCTCAGTTTCCTCCTTGAATTTCAATTCTTTCATGATTGCTAATCCTTCCCAACCTCAGAATAGAGAAGTATGCAGAATAATAGGAGAATTGTGATAAGGGGAACTTCAGCAACTGCTTATCAGCTACAAACAAGGAGTTAACCTACGTACTTCTTTTTCACAAAATTACTATACCTAAGAAGGGTAATACTTGCTTAAATTTAGAAACACTTCTCTTTTTGTATCTTCTTAAGATGTTTAAACAGATACTCATGAGCAAAGTCAAGGGGTTCTCCCAGTAAACAGAAGGATGGAAAAGTTATTAAGGTATTGCAGCTACCTTGCTTCTTGCCATCTGAAGTATTAAGGGCTGCAGTTAAGGAGCTAAGTGCTGGTACTGTCTTGCTAGAACACTTGCTAGCAAACCTCAGCACACCTGGTTTCTTCAGATGCTTGTTACTCATTCATGGAAAACTAAATGTCCTGTGAAAAATACTAAAAGAAAAAACATAGCAAAGCAACATACAGTTGCCACAGACTTGGTTCATCAATAAAATTGTCAGACTATTAATAATTTCTCCTTCTCAAGAAAGAGTCTCCTTAAAAGGAGGCAAAAAAGTTTTATTTTTTTCAAGGATTAAATATTACCTGCCTAGTCTTCTTTGACATGTTATCTGATTTAGAAGACACCAAGTTTGTCAAAATATTGAAAGATCAAGTTGCTAACTAAAATAAAAGGAAAGGAATTCCTTAGGCCTATCACGTGAAAGTGTTCTTTGAATTGTAAAGCTTCTACTTTTCTTGAATTGCAACAGTTACTTACTTAAATACAAAATATTTACTATATACAGTCACTCTTTAATGGAAGTGGAGCAGGAAGATTGCTGATTCATGAGTGATTTCCAGACTCAGTCACAGGTTCCTTGCTCAGTTTGCTGGTGCTTCCACTGTCTCTACAGCACTGCACAGCAGCTACCACGTGCCATTAATCTCTGTACAGTACTTGCTGGATGCCAGGTACATACACCCTTGTCACCTCTCTGGACAAGTGAGTGGTCATTTTAAGTGTGCCATGATTTGTAACTAAAGCAGTACAAGAAATCCTAAGTAGCTATTGGTGCAGCTCTAAGATTGGTTGCTGGGGTACATTTTAAGTTTCATTCAATAAAATGCAAAATAGATGGGTTTTTTCATTTTTTTTTCAGCCCTGCTTCACATTTACATTTTTCTATCAAACACCCTCATACGCTGTCCTGGGAATATTACACTATGTTCCAGTGTAAAGCACATCTTGTTATGAGACTGATTGAGAACAGAATTAGCATGGAGTTCATGTTACAGGTAGGTATTTAGATTATTATGTGGAATATAAAAAACTCTGTCTTCAATTGCATTTCTGTTCATTAAATAGAGTTCAGAGAAGAAGACAACAGGTCATCATAGGATTCCATTTATAGTTTCAGTTTTAGCAGGACTGAACAAACATTTGGTCATTTGGGTTAGGGTAAGGTTAGCTGTTATTCTTATGCATAATTTACAATACTTTTTATATGCTGCATACTCTCTTTAATCTTAAGGTGTTTCATTAGTTTGGGTTATTTTGATTGGTTTTACTGTCCCTGACTGGTGTTGCTGTGAGCTAATCTAATGAAATTATAAATAATGACAATAATGAGTATAAAGTTTTCAGTGCTATATGAAACTTAAATATTTATATTAGAAGAAGCATTTGAATAGAAGATTGTAATTTTATTCTGAAATACTGAACTTCTGCAGAACTGTAGTTTCTCTTCTTTACTAATTATCTTCTGTGACATATCTTAGAGTAGGGGGCTACAAATAAACAGTTAAAAATGAGTGTTATTTTCATATCAGCTTCAGGTTTTCAGGGCGTTGGGGGTTTTTGCCTTGGTTTGAGGTTATTTTTAAGGAAAACATATATGTTATTGTGCTAGAGCTATTTTAGATAGCTGTCAGGTTGAAAATACTGCAGAGAATCTGATGAATGTTTAATTTCTGAAAAAGGGGATATAGTCTGATTTCTTTTACTGTAGATAATTTTTGAAAGTTGATGATCTTTTAATGGATTTTATATGTGCATATGCATGTGTAACTTGGAGGAAGATACATTTGGACTGAACATTTCTGATATGGTCAAGCAAATAATTTCCCATAATGCCTTTATTTTGAGAACTTTTTTTTAAAGCCAGTTATCAGAAAGTGAGTTTATCAGCCTTTAGTTGCAATTCAACTGAAACTAAACAGAAAAGCTTATTTTATATGTAAGTATTTAGGGAAAGTAATAACTTTTTATCATTTTAGGTTTTCAACAAGTTGTTGAGTCTGGCCAGTACTGCTTCATCTCAGAAGTTCCAGTCACACATGTGGAGTCAGATGTTGGTTTCCACATCTGGGTTTTTGAAATCTATCTCAAATGTCTCAGGCAAAGACATCCAACCTTTAATAAAGCAGTGGGTGTATCCTTTTTATTCTTGGTCTGGATTATGAATATGGAGAATGAATTTGTTTTTTTAATTGGCACTATCAAAGGAATGTGAAGGAGGGTATGAAATATCTTTGCATAAAACAGTTAAGTACATTATTCTGTGAATTAGATATATATATGAGCCACAAGTTCACAATCTTTTCATAGTCCTTTGAACTATTCTGGCTTTTTTGCATGTTCTTTACTAGAAGGGATTTCATTATTTTAAGTTTTCCTTTGAAAGAAGCTCAGGAACTCTGCTGGAATTTAATGCCAAATTATACTAAAAGGATTCCAGAGGACACTGCCCATAGAAATATGCTGAAGTTGGACATGGAAAATGCTATAGTCTAGTGCATTTTAATATGTGATTTCCAGTAAATCACCATGAAATAAGTAACCTAAAGCACAGACTGTTAGTTTACAATATACTTTTAATAGGTTGGTAGCTTGTGTTGATAGCACAGTTTCAGGTAAAATAAACCTCTGTGTGCTGATTCTTTAAATTTCAGTGATGTTAGTCAAGAACCAGAGTTTCTTATTTTGAATTGATATGAGGGGAAATTTGAAGTGACTCCATTTAACAGGTTTAATTGTTTAGTTTATGTGACTCCAGGCTAGAATTGTACATGACTGCAGCAAAAGCATACCTTACTGTTGGAAAAGACAACAAAAAAGTAGGTATTTAATTTGAGCTGACTTAACAACGTTCATGCATTTCAATATTTTAACTAAAAAGCACTGTATAATTAGTATTTATAGAGTAATTTCAGATGTTAGTATTTTATTTGCATCAGAAGTGTTCATAAAGTATAAATACACATCAGTCTAATTTCCATACTTTGCCGTGCCAAGCACTTAAGAAAAATAGGAGTTCTGTGTTCACACTGCAGCTACACCTAAACATCAGCATTACTATCTGAGCTGGGTGAATCTTAACTACATCTGTTCTGTAAGGAAGAAAGAATGGTACCTCACACATCTGGGCATTTTTTTCACCTTCTCTATACTTTGGCCCCAAGTTTGATCCTGCTAACTATAAGTTGTATTTAGTCCTATGATTGCAACCTCCCTACCATGCTTCAAACACTGCTATTCCTGTGACAATGGATTTCCCACCTTGTAAGTTCACAGCAGGTCTTTATGTTGTTTGGGAGGAGATCTTACTGCTATTAACTAATGCTGTCTTATGCCATTAGCAAGGGCTGTGTTGATGGTGAGTGTAAACCTTGTGCTGAAGAAATCACTAAAAATGTCTTAAACTGTACCTGATGACAAGGTCCCTGAGCTTCATGAAGGCAGCCTCCATGAACAGAACCATTCTGAGGTATTTAGCCAAATGGCCAAATTTTGGGAGGAAACTTAATAACCCCTGTGCAATAAGAAGTGTCTTTGAATATGGAAGCTTCTCACTTAAATGTCAGGACATGAAAGAACAGATTTCCCTCCCTTGGTTTTGTCTCATATTGTCAGAGACTTGAGAGAATGTGCATTAGACTAAAATGCTTCAGTTCAGTGTTTTAGTTTACTCTAAGTGTAGTAATGACTGTGATACAGAAATGACTGATGAAATTATTCACAGGAAAAGTTGTCTTGAAGAAATCATTGCCTGGGCAAAAATTTGTAGTGAGATATGTGAACTCATATACACACACATGTAAATGCTTACATGACCCAGTTTGATAAATTGCAATAAAATAATGGACTTAATGTTGTGTGGGTAGAAAACAGAAACTAATGTCTACATTTTCCCCTTAGTTTTATTTAACTAAAATACATAGTAAAATTGTATTGAAATTACTGAAGTTACTTATGCAATTAGTTTTTCTGAGAGCATGCCAAGGACATTGGATGTGGTGGAGTCCAGAATAGTTTTTCACAATTGATTTCTTTGTACTAGGTAGTTTTCATTGCATTTTGGTATTTCTCCATAAGAGATGCAATTGGACATTAAAGAACTATTTAAAGAAAAAAAATTTAAAGAACATTGAAACCCCAGAATTTCGTGAATGAACATGAGTGATTTCATTTCCAGATTTTCATGGAATGGGAAATTCTAGGAATAAAGAAGTGTAAAGCAACTGTTAAGGATTGAGAATTATGGCTTTTTATAGCTATTGCATTGTGCACGAGAATTCCTATACTGCTTATTAGGGATCAGAGCGGAGTGGTAAAATTTTATGGTAGCTTTGCATTTAATAGAAAACGGAATGTATTGGAATTGGAAATAAAACAAGATTACACATCTCCTGGGACTCAGAAATACGTGGTAAGGTCCATTTTCCATGTTTTACCTACACATACAAGCATGATGTCTACATTAATAAGCTTGAGTTTAATGTTAATAACAAAATCTTGTGAACTTGAAGGGTCCTCTGAAAGTGACAGTGCAAGAACTTGATGGCTCTTTCAACCATACGTTGCAGATTGAAGAAAACAGTCTTAAACATGATATACCTTGCCATTCTAAAAGCAGAAGGTAAGAGCTAAAATACTAACTGCAGGTATTTTTACTATGAGTTTATGAAAACATACAGAGCACTTGATGATAAAAATATGCTTCTTCTTAATCTTACTAGATAAGATTTACCTGTGATGTTAAGTGGAGCATTTCATACTGTTTAAGGACAGCAAGAAACCTTACATAGTTCTTAATTCCAAGTCATTTTGTAGAAGTTTTATGAAGACCTAATTTATGTAGAATAAGTTGAATGAAGACTCTAATTAATCAAATTGTTCAAAGTGCCTTTGAATGGGAATCACAAATTAGAGGGAAGACAAATGTAGGCCAGAGGAGTGCCTCAAGTGAAGAAAGTGCCAGGACTGTTGGGTAAACCTAAGGAACAAGAAAAGTGACATACTTCCCACATAGAGTCTCTCCATCTTCTAAAGAATTTTAATAATTACTTTGAATTCTACTTCTCAAACGTCTGTGTTTATGTGTAATTGTAAAACTGGTGGGAGTAAAAATTATAAAAATGGGATGCATAGCTCAAATTTGTGAATATTTTTTGCTGGAGAGAGCATTATGCTTTTGTGTGGTGAAATACACAGAATACTTTTGCAGTCTTAAACTTAATTTATAAACATATATTTGCCAGTCTGGTAAGTGATACTTTTTTCTTTCTCTCTTTTTTAATAGAAATAAGAAGAAAAAGATTCCACTGATGAATGGAGAAGAGGTGGACATGGACCTTTCTGCTATGGAGTAAGTTGGCTTGTTGGAGTTTCTCGGTGTGAGTCTGAGCCATCTTCCCCTTTCTGAAGCATGCTATTTTGAAGGATTGGATAATAAAGTTGTACTTTATTATATGACTGACAACTTTCAAGACTATCCCACATTTCTTTGTCTTTACTGAGTCTTATCTGCTGTAGCTGGGGAAATGCTGGTGAAGTGTAAAAAGTATGGGTTAACCAATATAATCAGATTTTATAAAAAATCTTGGGCATGGTATGGTGATAATAAATTACTTGACTCTAACACATTTCCAGTGATAACCTTTCAGCTGACTTCATAGGTAAAATGTAAACAAGGATTTGTTTGAAATAAAGTGAGAGCAATTTTTGTTGGATCTTGGTGAAGACCATTTAACTGCCACTAATACAGACAGGTTCCTGAAATCTGTAATTACAAAATTATTCCTCTAGATTAAAAATAATGATGAAGTGCTTCACACTGAAATCCACACTGACATTCATTTCATTTGGAACTGTTAAGCTCTTTGGAAGCAAATTGTTGCTGAATGTAAATACCTGCCTTACTCTCCTTGAGGGACCAGTAGTGCCCTCAGAAACAGTGGAGGTGTTGACACCTTGTTTTCTGGCTGAGGGAAATAAATAATCTGCTCTTGAAAGCCAGTGGTGTCTCCTTGAAGAAGGATAGATTGCTTGTCACCTTAAAAGTGTTGCAGATTCTCATAAATTTAACCTCATCTAATACAAGATGAGAAAAAAATTTTTAAGACGTATTTACATTGAGCAAGTCACTACTATCATTTCCATATGACAATTGACAATTGACATATGAATCGTTTAATTGTATTGAAAGAGAATTACCCTAAATAATTGTGAGTATTTTTGATCAGTTATGCTCAGGTCCCTTCTGCGTTACCCTGAGCTGAGACTTCAGTGGTCTTAGAATGACCTTTGAACTGGGATAGGATTTTATGCAAGACACTTGCACTTTGTCTGATAACCTGATCTGTGGTGTGGTCATTCTGTTGTCCAGTTTGGGCTCCTCTGCTCCAAGGATGTATAATAATACACATTCTATTTTCTAAATCTTGTGTATATACTCTTTCACTGTTGTTTTTTCTCTGGCTACTAACTTGATGATAATTCTAGGTTTTCTACAAGCATATACAGAAATACACATCATATTTATAATGATGCTCTTTTCATCAGTCCAAACTCTCTCCTAATGCCATGTTGGTATTTTGATTTTGTGATTTTTATGTGGAAAAATGAGTAAGAGAATGTATTGCGTAATTTGTGCTTGTTGCTCCCATAAATTACTTCTGCAGTCACTGTGCTGTGTGAATACTAAAGTGTAATATGTTTGTTTGAGTGGAATACAACTGAGTCATTTTATCTGTAGGATAACTTTAATCGTGATTTTTATCATCATTTTCATGGTTACCCTTGTCAGCTTTCAACACCATAGCACGTGAGTGGTTGTAAAGGAGTTTCACGTCTATTGATGAAAAAAAAAGTGTATTTACCACCAGATTTTCTTTCTTGGATTTTTTTTTGTAGTCCTAACCTTTAGAAGGTGATAAAGTGCTTATCAGTTAGGAAAACTGTAGCATCCAAGCAAATAGAATTAAATATAATGAGATCATACTATAATTTACCATAAACAAAGATCTGTAGGTTAAAAATACTAAAACATGGCATTCACTTTGATGTATTACAGGTTTGGATAGATTGCCCTGGGAGGCTATAGAATTGCCATCCTAGAAGCAGGAAACTGGAGCAGGAGACTTTAAAAAGTTCTCTCTAACCTGTATTTTGTTATGGTTCTTTGAACTTAAATAATTTACAAATAACTCATAACAAGTTAGAAGATCTTTAGAATTTCTATAGTCTTGAAATTTTGTAAGCTATTAATGTTTTTTATGTCTGTCTTAGTGCTGATTCCCCCTTGCTCTGGATCAGAATAGATCCCGATATGTCGGTACTGAGGAAGGTGGAATTTGAGCAGTCTGATTTCATGTGGCAGTATCAGCTGCGGTACGAGAGAGATGTGGTGGCACAAGAAGAAGCCATTCTGGCATTGGAAAAGTTCCCTACTCCGGCATCCCGGCTTGCCCTGACTGACATCCTGGAGCAGGAACAATGTTTCTATCGGGTGAGAATGCTGGCCTGCTTCTGCCTTGCAAAGGTAAGGGAGGAAATCCACTAGACTTTGTAAATGGCTGAAAATGGGTCAAAACTCATCACAGTTCCTAAACTAGCTTGATATTTAGCTTCTTAAATGTATTTGCCAAGTATTTTTAACATGACTGATTTGAAAGGAAAGTTGTATTATTTTAGTCTGTAAATGGAGACTGCAGAAGGCTTTCATAATTGTCAAAACTGAGATGTCAGACATGAAAACCACAAGGGATTTTTCCAGATTTCATTAAGTGGCAGAAATAAAAGACTTTTGTTTCATTTTTTTTCAGAACCAAAGTATATTTTTTATTATTTTAGTGGGAAGTTCCTTGGCCAGTCTGTTGAGAAATCTGAAGTGCTGAAATTCATCTTTTTCTAATTGGACTTCAGATTGCTGCTCTATATTGTTTCACATTGAATAGGGTCACAAAATAAACATCAAGTTGGGATACAATTAAATATTAAAAAGCCAAATAATTGCCTTGAAAAGGGAAGATCTTTTTTTTTTTCTTAGACATAAAATTAGCATTAAGAATGAAAATTAGTAAACCTCTAATTTTACAACAAGTGGGTGAAAACACAGAAGAACAAGAATTTCTAAAATGGCATGTTGGTGACTTTTATGGACATGAAGACATACTGATTGACAATTTGTAGAGTTCAGATTATTGACATATAGCTTGCTTTCTGCTGAGTACCTGTTGGGAATAATCTGGTTCCGATGCAGAAATAAAGCCTTCAGCCATATTTTGAAAATCAAAATCCCAGTGTTCTTGACAAACTATTTTAATATTATGAAACACTGATGTAAAACTGCCAGTGTATGTTCTAGTATTGCTGCTGCCAGTATCTGACTTAAAACATGCGCTTTTCATTACAAATTCACTTGGAATATCTAATAGTATATATTCCTCAAGTAAATATTAAAAGAGCAGTTGTTGCAACATTTAGATCTTATAGTGTTTTCTATCTTTACTTTAACTTCATAGGCATTTGGGCTGCAGATAATCATTGCCGGTTTTGTTCAGTTGTAATTGTATGGAAAATCTTGGGTCTATGGATAAGGTGGTTGACTTGCACAAAAGAAGATAATAAGGCAAGCAAAAAGTATGGCTGTGGCATTAAATCAAGGTGAAGGAGCATGGCAGAGCAAAGTTGTAGATATGTTTATGTAAGTTACCTGGGAGGAAAGTGTAATACATTCTATTACTGATTCCAACATCAGGACATTTATAAGAATAACTTCCTATTGTCACTGAGTTTAATTTTCTCAAGTTGTAAATATTCAGATTTGTATTCTTTATTGAAAAAAACCAAGTCTCTTGTGGTTATTCAGGAGGAGGGTTCTTTTTTGTTGATTTACAGATTCTAGCTGGGTTGTAGTTACTGTTGGCAAATATTCTTGGTGTACTCATGTTGATACAGAGAGATGATGTGTGACAGTGCAATTATCAAACTGAATTTGCTACACTTTCTTGGTATACTTCATTGTAAAACAGGACTTCAGTCTCTCAGCAGTGACGTATCCAGGTGACATATTAAATCCTCATTGATAAATTAAGAGATATGTGTGAACATGTGTGCACACAAATGGGCTGAGTCCTTCAGGACAAATAACAAATACAGAGAAAGGAGAAAATAATGTCACAATCTCTAATTCCTAAGGGTGCTGATTTCCCAGTTCAGATCCATTGCAGTTTAGGTGATGTATTATAAACTTTGCAATAGGAACACTACCATCACACACTTCTCCCTCCCAAACGTTGAGGAGTTTCATAGATGTGCATGAGAGTTACACCTTAGTCTGTATTTTTATGCTGTACCAAATTGAATGATGCAGAAATGGAGTGTGCCTCCTGCCTTTTTAAGTAGAAATAATGCATGACAGGTCGTTTGTGCTACTGTATGGGGGATGTGCAGTTACATTTAGTTCAGAATGTGTAATGTCTCAGTTGACTAAGTAGAAAAATCAGATTCTGTCAGTAGACAGAAACTCAAATGAGTCACAACACATGATAAGACCAAAAAATATACTGAAAGGATGATGGTTTAGCTACTATTGATTTTAATTGAAAATAGTTGTTCATCCACAGACTTTGTGAAATTAAATGCTTACAATAAGAAGTTAATATTTAAAAATGTACACCCTGATATTAATGGAATAATGAATATCTTGTAAACATAGTACACTTTGATATTTTGGGGATTGAGTTTTATTGGACACTGCTACATAATTTTCATATTTGTAGTTTTAAGTTCTTTATCATGGTTTCTAGCAGTCTTTGGGGTTAATCTTTCTCTGAGAAAAGAGTTATTGTAGCTTTCAGAAAAAGCTGTACCTTCATCTTCAGTTCAAACACTTCAGTTATTGCAAGGGGAAGATCAATTGCAGTATTTTCCCTCTCTGACTTTTCCTTTGGAGCCTGGCTTACTGGAAAAGTGGTTTTTAGTAACAAAGCACGACACTTCCCCAAAAGCAATGGTGAAGTGGATGGCTGTGCATGTTCAGATAGTCTCTTGCTTTTTCTTCACTTACTGCATATGTAATGCCCTCTGAAACAAGCTACATAATTTAGAAGGAAATCCTCAAATTAAGGTTTTTCTTTGTAAGAACAGATTTTTCCTTAGTTTGTGGTGGGTCCATAACAGTGGGAATTCCTGCTGCATTGTAGGGTGCATTGGTCCCATTTGTTTGTGTGCACACACACCTCAGGCAGATTAACCATCAGCAGGCACAGGTGTTCTTGTCTGCGGGATTTCAGTGCTCCATACAGCAAATGTATGAAACCCAGGATGCTGGGAAGGCACAAAAAGCAGTTTTGTCTTTGTGGAACCTTAACTGTCTTACACCAAAACAGACTATAGCAATAAATTGTTCTCAGTGCACATTCTTTTAGTAAATGACAATTAGAGGGAACTGCCTTGTCTTTAACTTTAGGGGTGGTCTTTTATTCTTAGGGTGGCTGAAGCCTGTTTTAAAGTCTAGGCTGAGGTTACTGGCAGGGTAAATTTGGGAAGCTGGTATTGCAAAATCCCCTTCCATCACTGGCTTCCGTAGAGTCAGAGAACTTGGCTTAGTAAACACAGAGTTTTCATCTAAAATATATAAAAGAGAAAATAATTAAGAACAGAAGTTTATCATGGAAGGATAGTTAGTTGCAGATGTCTTCCAAATGGAACCATTTCCATAAAACTTACCTTTAATGTGGATAAGATATATTGGGAATGACAGTGAAAACTTAGCTAATATAAGATAATACAGTCATGAAAGTAAGTATCTATTTAAAGGAGAGAATGTTCTTGGCAATTATCCTTTTTGATTATGGGAAATGTGTATTTTTCTACAGCCAAACTAAACTTGCAGTGGTCATGTTAATACGATTTCCCTTCCCCCCTACTTATTCAGATTGCAAATTCCATGGTAAGTACATGGACAGGACCACCAGCCATGAAGTCACTCTTTACCCGAATGTTTTGTTGTAAAACTTGTCCAAACATTGTGAAGACCAACAACTTCATGAATTTTCAGAGCTACTTTCTGCAAAAGGTAAAATTTATTTTTCTCAATTAATGTTTTAAAAGAATTGTCAAAAATACAAAAATGTTCCTACAATTAACAATTACAGGAATGTGGATAGCACGAACCTGATTTACTCTTTAATAAAAGTCAAAGTAACTCATTCTTTCTCATATGGCTTCAGTTTATTCCATCTTATTAAAAAATCAACTAACAAATGCTTAGCTATTTTTTCTGAGTAGCTGAAGTTAAACTAGCAGTTTCTTCAGGAGAATGGAGAATTATGTATTATTATATAATTACTTGCAATTAGTTGTGAGCTCATTCTTTAATAGGACTGTAAGGAAGTTACTAATTTTATCTTTTAGGTGAATACAGCAACTGCCTTTATTCTTTAATAGCAGTTATACCATACTGCAAGTAAAATTTTATAACTCTTAAATTGGTGGGCTTTTTAGTTCAAGACATTGCATAATCCTTCTTGCCCTTTTCTTTCTGTTGTCAACATCCCATATTGCCGCTGTGTATTTTGGGATTTTGCTGTAATCTATAGTTTTTGGTTGTTCATTGGATAACAAAATTAATTACAATATTTATCTCTCAAGATTCACTTGACTGGGTGATGGAGTTCTTATTTCATAGATTTCATATTACTGATTTTATAGAAGACTCCAATTTTGGGTTTTTTCACTCTGTCCAGTACTGTTTCATCCTTCATGTCATTCTTGGAACTTCTTTTTTGTATTTTTCTGCTTTTTTTGTCATTGTTCATTCTTCACCACTAAGTCTTAGACTTTTCTTCCTTTTTAATCCTGTGTGCCAAGTTTGTAGATTTAGAGTAAGATTCTTCAATCTATGTTGAGTGGAGCCTAGAGATCTGCTTGGCTCATTCTAAAATAAATACCTAATCAGAGTAACAGCTGTCTGGCTAATAATTCTTCAGGCTTCACTGACCCTACTGGGTCTGTGTGTGTCAATGAAAGCGGAGGCTTAGACATCGTGTTCACATGAAAACACTCAGATTCAGTGTCTATCTCAAAATAAATTCCATCATCATTTTCTGCATCTCATTGTTTTTCATTTGATACCTTTTTAATATTGTCTTGACTTGAGTCTGGTTTTGGATATACTTTTTTTTTTTAAATGTCTGTACTGTGACTAATTACTGAGCAATAACTACATCGTTTATTTGATCTGAAAATTATATAGTACATGATCTGACTTTGAAAAAGTATGTAAATACAGCTTTTCAGACATCTGATATTGTAAATTTGTTAATTGCTCATTTTCAGGATGTACCTCTTTTCAGGGTGTAACTATCATTTCAATAATATAAAGAGTGATATTAATTAATTTTATTACACAGACTATGCCTGTTGCCATGGCCCTTCTGAGAGATGTTCACAACCTTTGTCCTAAGGAGGTTTTAATGTTTATTTTGGATTTGATCAAGTATAATGATAACAGGAAGAATAAGGTAAAGACTGTGTTTATTTTAATCTCTTACTGGGTTTTTTTGGTGAAAAAAGTTTTAGTTAATACACTGCATGATGTTTGATGCCACTACTGCAAATATCTAGCTCAGAGCTGATGAAAGGGTGATGCAGTAAATGTCAGAGAATGTTCTGTAGCTGACATTTCTATGGCAGCACTTCTTGGATGTTGAAAAGCTTTGTGTGCTTGTTGTTACTAAGGACCTGCTTGTCTTCGTTTGCACACATACTTTTCTTGCTTTACTCTTTTTGCTCAAAAGACCCAAGTGCTTGGAGAAAATGTAGCACAAAGAGTTAAGCACTGGGTTTTCTATGTTTATTTCACCTTGAAAGGAGTATTTGAAAGAGCAAGGAAAGGACATAGTCTTCTTTTAACACTATATACAGGACTCTGGAATTCTGTGTTGTAAGTATCAGTTCTAGCTCACAGAACTGGATTGTCTTCAGCTGGTTAAATAACAGGTTAACCACAGGTTTATGTTGTTCCATCACTAAACTGAGCCATCTGAGTTAGAAATATTGTCACCCCAAGTTCCTTCCCACACAGACCACTTCTGAAGGATGATTAAATGCCCTTTAAGATCCTGAGATGATACAGAATTCCATCTCTACAGCTAGGAGTCTAGCATAATCTTCCTGATTAAGTATCCAAAGTGAAGTGGAACCAGTCTGATGTGTCTTAATTTTTTCTTGTGTTTAGAACACATCCTGTAACAAGACATGTGCTGCTTGTTACTGAAATAAGGATAATGGATGGGGAGAAGTAGAGAGTTGGACACATGAGTGCAAGCATCAGTAGTCACAGAAAGGGGTGACATGTGCTGACATCTTCTTACCACTGAGGAAGAGATTCAGCCTCACCTTTCCATGTGTCCCTCCTACATGTGTTTGACATCTTCTGCTAGATCTGACAGATGCTGGGTTTGTTTAGGTTAAAGTAACTAATACTCAAATCCAGTACTTCTTTCTGCTTTTTGTAAATTTTATTTTTATGTTTTGCTGCTTACTAACGCAACTAACAGATGCAAAAGACAGCGTAATGGAAGGGGTGAAACTATGAGCCCAGGTAAGAGGGGTGGATGAAAAAGTAAGATTTTTTTCACTAATCAGCAGTGAGCTTACTAGTTCGCTTTAGAAGCTCATGAAGTTGCTGGCTGGATCAATGGTATGATCTTCAGAACCATTTTTTTCCTGTTTCCTTTCTCATGCAGTTGCTCCCATGGTCTTGGTTTTAAGATCTGTTCTGTAACAGGGCTTAAGCATTTCTTAGCATTGAAATTGTTCTATTTTCTTGTGTTAAATATTGGTTTTATCTAGTTTTCAGACAACTACTATCGTGCTGAGCTGATTGATGCCCTAGCCAACTCTGTGACTCCTGCAGTCAGTGTGAACAATGAAGTTCGAACACTGGATAACTTAAATCCTGATGTACGACTTATTCTGGAGGAAATCACCCGTTTTCTGAATATGGAGAAGCTTCTTCCCAGTTACAGACATACTATCACAGTCAGGTGTGGTAGTTTAATGACACTACTTTTCTTGGGTTTTATGTACCTTTCTGTAGTTAGCTTTTGAGATTTTAGCTTGTATGTTTTAATCTTAAATGTCAAATTCCTTTAAAGTTTCAAAAGCTGATAATGCAAGTTGGTCTTGATTGCTTTACTTTTCAGCATTAATTTTTGTCAATGTGGACCTTTAGTAACAGTCATAATTTCATCATCCTATGCCTCTTTAAGAAGAGCATTTATGAAAGTTTTGCCTTGTAACAATTACTGTAAAGCATGCAGCATCATCTGAGCTGTCTCCTCTAAGTTGTCACGACTCGACTGAAACCAAGCAATGGATTTGACAGGGTGGAAAATTTTGTTTGTGTTTTTGCCTAATTCAGAGATAATAAGAGCTATATGTTAATGCTGTGAGAGTAATTGTAACATATTATCATGTTAATGTGGATAACACAATTCAGAAAAATTGCAGTACTTGATTTGGAAAAAAATAATTTTACTTTTCTTGGCTGGTATTCCATAAAGCTGATGTAAATTTTCTTCATTCTTTCTACTATTTCCAGCTGTTTAAAAGCTATTCGAGTGCTTCAGAAGAATGGTCATGTCCCAAGTGATCCTGCTCTCTTCAAGTCATACGCAGAATACGGGCACTTCGTCGATGTCCGAATAGCAGCACTGGAGGCTGTTGTTGATTATACAAAAGGTACTTTCTTCCAAGTATTTTGACATTTTGTAACAATTCTCATACAAATGTGATGCTTACCTCATTAATATTAGGTTGAAGTAGTGTCCACCAGAAGAGCTTGTATGGTGACAAGGTGCATTAATAAGAAACTGAGATTTCTATTATTGTTTTGTTCCCAGCAAGTACAAGTGTTATGAAGATATGCTGAGCATCGTTTCTCAGTGCTTTGCAAATTCAATCAGATACCAATGTTTTGAAATAATGAGTGGCAGTAGGTGGATTTGGTAATTTGTCTTTAATACTTCAGTGACTTTGACTTAGTTGATTTCAGCCGTAATTTCTAGTCAAAGTCATTGATTTTTGCTTTACCTTCTTCCTGATATCTTAATTGTGCTTTTTGCATGCATCTTGTGGTTATAAATTTTGGAAACTTAGATTATTGTAGAGATATTTTGGCTGATTCTGTTCTGCTGTTCCTTATGCATAGCTTATGTTTGTGAGATGTTTACATTCTTTCAATACTGCCCTTATCCTAGTTGACTCTTGCAGGTCCATGAAAAAAAAACCCTGGACAGTTTCTTAAATGCTCTGTAGTTGATATTCAATCCTGAGAGATTTCTAATGGCACTTAGAAATTACAGATTCAGTGATTTGCATTACATAAAGTTAATTTAGTATTATATTGTCCTGTTCATTTATTTGGGTTAGTCTTTCTTTGTTCAGCAGGCTTGTAATACTTTTGTGTTTGGAGGTTTATACCTTTCAAAGTGACCAAATCCTTCAGTTCTTCCTCTGTAGCATTCTGGTGGATCTAGATTTCTAATTATTCTGTCTCAGATTTAGAGGGTTTGTTTTGTTTTCAGGGTAAAGGATAGTTTCCTTTGCTTTTTACATGAATAATTGTTTTCTCCTTTTTTTTAAGGGCTGTATTACTTTGACATTACTCCTGTTACTATCCAGAGACTTCTCAAACTAGATAAGCAGTGGGAGGTTTTAAGGCAATTGGAATCTTTAAGTGAATGCATTCGGTGAAACTCAGGCATCCAGTCACAGACTGAAACCAGGCTGTCGTTCCAAACAGCTGATCACTGTGAGAGAGGCTGTGCCCCCAGCACTGCTCAGGCTCCCAGCTGTAATCCACCACCCATTCTGTATCCTTAATCCACTGCACACAGACCACTTGGTGATCCTGTGAGTGACACACACAGTCCAGAACGGTGCTAGTGCTATGCATCTCTCTCTGGTGGGCTAGTTGCTTTTTTCCACCCTTCATAGAATGTTAGTGGAAATACTTGCTGGAGAATAGAAAGCTTACTCATCAGCTCTTTTCCTTTAGAACAATCTCACTAATTCATCCCACCCTGTGGAAAGACAAACTGATAGAAATAGTGTTTTCTCATGAAATTCTTGACCTTTTATGAATGGTATTTATAGTTAATAACTGGCTTGAATAAGAAAGTGTTTGTACTACAAAGTAATAAAGCACATCTTTAAAACAGCTGATCAAATGGGGTGTTGTATAAGCAAGATAATAGGGTAAGTTGCTTGAAACCTATAGGAAGCTAAAACTTGAATGGTGAAAAGTAGTAGATTACTTGAAATCAGTGGTTGAGGTGAACAGAGTTTTTGACTGAGCTCATTGTGAGATCTGATAATGACAGACTAGAATACTGCTGTACCTAACTGCCTTGCCCCTTGCCAACAGCTTTTTCTCTGATGCAGAAGTAGTAGATGCAAATATCTATCTACTATAAAGTCACTACAATTCACCACACAGCCTACTATCTAGCTGGTCATAAGTCATTTCTCAGATACAAGCTTCCAGCACTGGAACACAGGAGCTCCTGCTCTAAGACTGGTGGGTTTTGGGTGGAGGGATGATCCAGAAAATCAGTGTGCTGACTTCTTCCTCTACCCATAGAGAAGTTAGCAGTGCTTGTCTTGCAGAACCCTAAACCTGGCTTTGGAAGGAGAAATGATGGCCATCTATTGCCAAGAGATCTGATTCTTGTTGTTCCCAGTTACCTGGTTTCCAGTTCACACTGGATGCAAACCAGCAGCTATCAAGTGCCTGTTGCTTGTGCCAAAGCTAGCTTTTAACAGTTCTTGTAAAGGAAGCTGACAGATTTTGTAATTTCCATAAAAAGGAAGGTCTGTGTTTTCTGGGTGGAACTTTCAGAGTAGGAATAACACTGCCTTTTTCTGAGTTTATTGAAAAGAAATAATTTCTCCATGGAACTGAATAACTTGTTTTCTTTGCCATTAATAGCAAGGGGTTTTTTGAGAAATGGTAACTTTTTAAAATGCTTGAGGCAGCATACAAGAGCTTGCACAGTTTATCTGAAGTGGCTTGAAGTGAACAGGGTTTATTAACTTTTTGAAGTTAACTTGTGAGAGCTATATGACTATTAATAGTTACTTAGGCCATCGCATACTTAGAAGAGATAACAACAAACTATTCTAAATAAATAACCATTAGCAAATTTGATGAATGTTAAAGCTCAGTGACAAAGATGCTCTGCTGCAATTGAGAACTGAGACAACACTGCTTGTAATTTGAAAAAAAATCTCAAGGGGGTTTTTGTTTCAGAAGGCAATCACTTGTGTTTATATCTACCAGAAGTATGAAAATCTCCACATGTTGCTTTTCCCACAGCCTTCTCCTAGACAAACTGGCAAGCTACAGACAGGATGGGTGGTCAGTGCAGTGGGTAAGAATTCAGGTCATGGCCCACACTCAGAGGGTGGTGATCAGTGGTTTTTACTCAGGCTGGCAGCCTGTCACAAATGGGCCCCACAGGGAACATCTTCAGAAATTATGTGGAGAATAGCACTGAAAGCAGCCTCACCAGGTTTATTGATGAGAAAGCTGGTGGCAAGGTGGACACGTCAGAAGGGAGAGACATCTCATAGAGAGACCTGGGCAGGCTGGGTGAGTGGGACAGCAAGAACTGGATGAAGTTTAACAAGTGCAAGGTCACAAGATAACCAAAGAGTCCAGAACAGGCCAGGATCTGTATTTGGGGAGCAGCATCACTGAAAGGGACCTGGGGGTCTTGGTGGATGACAAGCTGACCATGAGTCAGCAGTGTGTGGCCGCAGCAGATCAGATCCTGGGCTGCATCTGCAGGGGCAATACTAAAGAGACTGAGATGTGACCATCCCTACTTTGTACTCAGTCTGCACTTCAAGCAGTGTGTATAGTTGTAGCCCTTGCAATTCAAGAAAGTTGTGGGCAGATTGCAGAGGTCCAAAGAGGGGCCATGAAGATTATCAGAGGGGTGCAGAACCTACTCTGTGTGGGAGGAGTGTCAGAGAAGCCGTGGAGAAGAGAAGGCTTAGGGGGACTTCATGACAATATTCCAGTACTTAGAGAGCAGCTGCAAAGTGGATGGAATATCTCTCTCCTCCACATGGAAAGGAGAAGGATTAACAAGTACAAGTTGCACCAAGAGATGTTTCATCTTGATACAAGAAAAGCATTTTGAGTGAGAACAATCTATCAGAGGCACATCCTCAACAGGGATGTGGTGGAGTCACCATCGCTGGAGGTTTTCAAGATGCTGTTGGAAGAGTGCTAGATAATCTCATCTAGGCTCCCTTTCCCATGGAAGGCTGGAGCAGATGATCTTGTGAGGTCTCCAAACTAGGCCTGGTAAATGGTTCTTCTGACAAATAAGATTTGTTCTGCCTGAGGTCAGAAATTAATTTGGTTTAATTTGGTTTAATTTGTCATTGCTGTCCAAATTGTTTCATAGTTCCTATATAAATTTGAAGAGCAGGTTAAATGCATTATTAGCAAAGCTTTGGAAGCCTAGAAGGCTTAGTTTACAGTATAAGGCAAATAGCAGGGAAGACTTACTTCATTTCTAGCAGAAATAAGTTTTAAACACGAAAAAATATTTTTTCATCACAAAAGTGTGATGTTACCTAGTTTTGTTATCCAGTACCATCAGCCTAAAGAATTAATCTCCCAGACTTTTCATTTTCTAATTAAAAAGCATTTTAAAATCCCTTTTGTTAGTCAAAATAATTACAATTTGCTAATGATTGTGACTTCATGTTTGCAGTGTTGCAATTCTTTGCTGCGTGGTAATAAAATACTATTTTTGTTACATGCAAAACAACTTTTGTTTGCAGTGTTCTAGCTGCCTTCTGTCCCAAGCCAGAAAGAGCAGCTGTGCATTGAGCTGAGCACAGGAAGTCACTAATCCCTTAAAAGTATGTTCTCTGCATACTTTTTCAAAGGTTTCTGGTTTTTAAGGCAAATCTGATATTGTAGTTCTGATCTGTGTGGATACAAATTTGCTCTGGCATCATCCAGAATGGTGTAGCCATGCTCTGAACAGTGCACTTTTAATGTAGTTGCCTTCTCCTAGCCTAGAAAGGGGTCTTACGTTCTAGTTCTATTTTTAAAACTTGTAACAGAATGAAGTGCTGGTTCTTATATTATAAATAAATGCCTCTTCTGTTAAAAGCAACTTACTCTAGTGAAAATAACAAGAAAATAATAGGTATTAGAATTGGTTGGACTAAAGAAGTTATATTTTAAAATTGTTGACTGAAAACAAACCAAAATAAGGAAGAAAAGTTGAACTGAGGTATTTAGAATTAAAAATACAATTGGCTAGGGGAAGAAAGAAATTCATTGCTAGGACCACAAGATGAAAGCAATAGAAATGTTCTTGGGCCAGTCTGTCCAGTAATGATTAATACACTCCTTTCAATGTTTTGAAGAAATGAGTAGAGAATACTGCTGTAAAAAATCTTACAGTTACACACCTGACAAAAAGACCACAATAAAAATTCTTTCATGTTTTGTGTAATGAGTGATGATAATATCCCACGTAGTTTTCTATTTTGAAATATTACTCTGATAATCAAAGGAATTTTGTAATCTAAGTTACATTTCAAACCAACAAGCTGACTTTGTTTCCAACAGTGTCAAACACTGGTTTTCTAGAAGCATGTGCTGATAGGTTTCAAAATCTGTTTCAGCTGCGAAGTATAATGATCTATAAAACTAATGTAGGCTAATGAGGGGAGCATGATTGCAGTTTTATATAAGCCCTGTAGTAGTCCTCTTTCTGTCCTATGTAAAGATAATAATCTTTCACAGATTCCTGAGAATTTTATGTTCTCTACAGAAGACTTTATGCTTCTGATTCTTGAAAGGATATTTGAATATTTTCATTTTAGGAAGCACACAATATCAAGATGAGTCTTAACTCTGATTTTCCCAATCAATGCTCATTCAAGTAGTCAAATTGGTTGTTAATGAACAATTGAGGCATGTAAGAGTTTTGTAAATGTTTCTATTTCCATGTAAAGTAAGACACTTTTTAATTTGAATTTGCTCCATAATTGGTGGAATTCGTCTTTAGTTGCAATGATTCATGCTCTTTATGTGCTAATTCAGGGATTCATTATTGTCTTCATCAAAATCCTTCCTTTATATATATATATATATATATATATATATCAATAGGCATTTTGTTTTATTTTGCTTTGCAGTTGATAGGAGTTATGAAGAATTACAGTGGCTACTCACTATGGTTCAGAATGATCCTGTACCCTACATAAGGTGAGTTAATAAAGAGACAGTTTTTTTTACTGATGCTGAGGCTATTAAGTAAATTCTTCACCTGGAATCACTAGAGTAGATCAGATCCTTAACTGCTTCTTCACAAAACTGTTTTTCCTTCTTGTTATTTTACATTAATTGAAACATGTTGAGATGTTTCAACAGTTCACATCTCAAAAATTAGTATATTCTGTCCTTATTTTGCATTATGTTATTTTTGTCTTTTATGTTTTACCTTGTGGCAGAAGTCTGAAGTTACAGATTATTTTCTGATGATAAATGAAGTGTATAAATATGATGTTGCATATGGCAAAAAAGACTTCATGATATTTAGAGAAGACAGAGGCTGAGACATAGTGCACACAATATTTGGACACCAAGGGGTGTAAAGCAGTTGTCAGACTGTAGATGGGGTGAAAGGACCATGTGAAAATACAGTGAAATTTCTAGTATTGCTTGTTTCAAATTCATTTGCACAAGTGGTTGGGTATTTTGGCATGTTCATTACAAACCTGTGAACACCAAAGTTCATAATAATTGTTTTTTCCCAACACTTTATTCTTATGACCACCATTAAAATACTGAGTTTCAAAGTTAAATAATACTACTTTTACTCTCTCTATATAGGTGATTTCTTACAAATATCACAGCTGCAAGGTTGTTCTGTTTAATTTGTGTCATTCTTGTTAATGGAAATAAATACAGGTTTAGCTTCAGTTTAAGAAGATTTAATTTTATTTGTATCCTTTTAAAAAGGAGTTTAAATTTTGAATTGAGTGCAGTATGTTAGCCTCTTCTAAAAAAAAGGCAAAAAAAAAGTATCTGCAAGAGTCTTTTTGTTCCAAATATGTAAGACAGCAAGGTGAAAGCTGGCTATAGAGAGAAAAATTGTTGAAATAATAAGTAATGAAACAAAGAATTCATTAAATGTTTTCAAGGCCAAGTTTTAAGCAACAAAAATTTACTACTTTCAGCTCAGTGTGTAAGTACTGTAAGCAGCATGGTCAGTGCAGGATCTTCAGAAACCAGTGTAACTTAAGAGGTGGCAGTGTTTGTTTCCAGGAAAATGTGCAAGTCACTGTTCTTGGGCCTGCCATTTTATATCAGTCATAAACATTTACAGTTACTTAAAAACTCTTTGGTGTCAGTATGTAAGGAGTTTATTTGCCAGTGTTGCATCTTCTTGGTAAACTTCCAGAAGTAATCCTGTAAGTTTAATAAATTTGTCAGAATATTGCAAACTGAACAGACTTCGTATGCTTAGGGTTTTTCTTTTGGATTTAATAAAGATTATTTTTCTGTTTCTTTCAGGCATAAGATTTTGGATATGCTGACTAAGAATCCACCTTTCACCAAGAATATGGAGTCCCCCTTATGTAATGAAGCTTTGGTAGATCAGCTTTGGAAACTGATGAATTCAGGTTAGGTGTTTCGATTTGTTTGTTGTTCTGTTGTGTTAGGGTTTTATTGAGAGGTTTTTTGAAATAAGTATTAAAAACTTGCTTCAGAATATGCCAAGAGCTCTCTTAGTTTCAGTAGTTAGAAATTGAAAATCCAGTCTCAGAAGCTAAATATCACCTATGTACTTCCAGAACAATATTAGTGACATAGGCTACCAAACCTTGTTTTTAATTCTTCTGGCTATTGATGTAGTGTGCTTTGATGTCCTTCTGCACAGAATCATACTTTTAATGTTCAAAATTGTTCAAAGCAAGTGTTTCCTCAAATAATGGTGCCTGTGTTACACTTAGCATTTGCTTTACATTAGGTGGTCTCTTTTTGTCCTCTTTTTCTAAACTCTCAAAGAATATGAGAGGACAGCACTGGTATAGATAATTTAAATGAGATTTTTAGAAGTGCATTATAGATCTAAAACTCAATTTGCTTTGTGGGATTAAGAAAGATCCTAGTGAGAGAAGGGCTTGCATCTTTACCATTGACCTGTTTTTCATTACTGAAGCAGTTTTATCCAGTCCTGACAAACTGCCCTTTAACATCTGGCACATTACTGCACAGATTACATATAAACATTTATATAGTTTTTTTAGGTCATTGCAGGCTTTCTGTTCTCTGTGTGTCATTATATTCAGTGTTTAAAAGTTTACAGCTACACTCCAGGGGTTGAAGTGAGGAGACTACTAGTAGTTCAGTTTCATAGGATTTGCCAAGTGTCAGACACAGAAAATAAACAATTTTGATGTTCCCATCAGATAACTTGTTTTTGTTTTTTCATGAGAGAAGAGTGTGTGCACTGTTACAAGCATTACCTCTTTTTGCAAGTAACAAATAGGGTACACATTCTTACTAAGGTTCATGGGGCTTTAAGCACCTAAATTTCTATGCCTCAAGATGACATAATGTTTCAGTTAATTTTCTGTAAGGGATAACTGTAGCATTCCAGGGTGCCTTGAAAAGAATTGTTGATGTGTGACAAGCTAGTAGCCAGGTTTAAAGATGCATGATTCTAGAATCATGAGTTGCTTTCATTTAACATATACACATGTAATGGAGAACAGACTCTGATTGATATATGTAGTCTTTTTTTTCTGTGTTAATCTGAATTAAATTGATAATATCATCATAGTTCTAAAATTAATATTTTTGAATGTGTCATTCTCTGTGGGTTATTTTAATGTTAGAAATGTCCAGATTAATATTCATATTGTTTTCATTTGTAACTGGGTAAGTGTAACTGGTAATTTGTAACTTGTAAGGGTAAGCTAAGCTTACCCCAAACACTATTTTGGCCCCATAAAACTACTATTTACAGGAATAGATCTTGTAATTTTATTTTGTGCTAAGTCTTGCACAGCCACATTAACATGGCAGTTGGCACATCTGTGTCTTGTTTACCAGATATAGTTCAATTCCTGCTGGGGAACAATATGTTCAATAAACTTGCCATCAGTCAAGAGCTGGGCTGAGTTAACACCAGAATCGCTGCATTTGCAGCGTTCACCAGATGTTAAATGTCTTTCTGTTGTGATTGGTGCCAAACGTGCTTAGACCATTTGTGTATGAAGATATTAAAGCAGTACACAGTTTGCAGTGAAAAATAATAAAAAACCAAAGCATTACTTTGTGCAGTAAGAATACATATTTTGAGTATGAATTCAAATTACTGAGTATTCAGTGAAGTACATGACATAGTAATGATGTTTAAAAGCATGCTTGTTCATTTTTCTATCAATGCAGTCTCCAGAGAGTTGTGCTTAAAGCTCTTACTATATTTTGTGGAATACATAGCAAATGCAACCAAATCCATTGATACAGGTAGCCAGTTTGGTAACAGAGTCCTCTAGTTACTTGTCCAGTAGAAAAACTTAAGAGTGCAACTTGAAAAATAAAGGCATATGGGTGTGGTTATTTTTCTTTTATTTTTCATTAAGTTATTATAGCACTTACTTTTCCAATCTTGTTCTACTAAACATGCCTAACTTACAACCCAGGAAGCTTAAAGTCTTCCTTTTAAACAGGAAAGTTGAAAAAGAGCAAAAGTTTAAAAAGATAGCAAGTGAGTAAGAGCTAATAAAAGGCAGGAATAATGAAGGAAGTGTATCTTAAGCACAGAAAATGTCATACTCTGGTAGGCCTAGATTACTTAAACTGTTATATTTATGGGAGAGGAGGAGATTTTATCTCTGTATTAACAATCTCTTTTGTGTTTTAGGAACTTCACATGACTGGAGATTACGATGTGGTGCTGTGGACCTCTATTTCACACTCTTTGGCCTCAGCAGACCTTCCTGTTTACCATTACCAGAGCTTGGACTTGTTCTTAACCTGAAAGAAAAGAAGGCTGTACTCAATCCAACGATAATTCCTGAATCAATTGCAAATAATCAGGAACCTGTGAACAGTACTAACAATCACGGACAGTCAGTAGGATTTCAGAACACCGTAAGCACGAACCATCTGCATCCATCCTATTTAGCTGGCTCCGAGTGTTTGCATGGGTTGCTGATTTAATTTTGTATTGTGTTCAAGCCTCTTGTGCTTTACCTGAGCTACCTTCTTACCTCGTTGCTCTTTATTCTATCCACTTGAAAAGCTGGTGTATACCATGACTTTTTGGACATTTTTTAACTGTTTTGCATCGCATATGCAAGCTTTTTACTTGTTTTTTTTTTTCTAGTCTCATCATTTCTGTTCTTTATGAAACTTTATATATTACTTATGAGATATGAAGTGATTCACAGAAATGTTTGATGCTGTGATGAAAGCTGTTTTCATGAGACTGTTTCTTATAGGCAAGTTATCCAATTTTCCAAAACTAAACCTTTTATCAGTAAATCTGTTGCATCTTAAAATACATAGATACACATCATTTTAAACAACTTTAAGTGACATGAAGGTTGAAATTTTAACACATCTGCATTGAACATTTGAATCTGACATTTTAGTATTGCGCTCTGAAGGATTTGTAACAACTTCTGAAGAATGGCATACATTCAGTTTGGTTTCTTCCTGGATCTGGAGGCTTCAGTCCTAACACATATTCCATTGTGTAGTTAGAAAATACATTTTTATAAACTACTAAGGTCATACTTTCGTCAAGAATAACTGCCACTGCTGCAAAATCAAGTATTTTTGTTGGACAGATTTAATTATGAGGGGGGGAAAAAAATCAACAGACATGGAAATAATAAGTGATTTTTCTTAACAGTTTCAAAAACAGCATGTGATTACCATGTTTGAAACTCTTTCCACCCTTTTGAATGGGAAGGTTTACTGTTACTTTATCAGTCCCATAGTTAATGTCTAAATAGTTTTTATTGAAAAGTATGCTGGGAGTACTAATTATCAGTACCCTGCAGACCCTTTCCAGCAGGGGGAGAAAATGCTAGTAGAGTCAGATATTGTTAGACCTGTCCTGCATCTTTACAGAGCATGTAGTAAGTCCTAATTTGCTGCACCTAATCATTAGAATTAAATAGCAGGAGGCATTTTGTTGGCAGATTTTTAGGCTGCAGTTCAGTGAACACCCCAAATTTTTTGGAGCCAGACTATCAGAAGATTTCGTTTTAACTCTTCTTTTTCTAAACTTTCCTCTCCCTCGTGCTAGCACAGTAGTTGTTGCTGCAATAGTGAGCTGGATCAGGGAGGATCTGGTTGAACAGTACCCTTTTAGAACAGTTTCCTGAGCCAGTTTGTCGTAGTTGTAAAAACGCTTGTGGCACCCCAGGGCAGAACCGTGTGTGGATGAGGCTGCTTCATTTAGCAGTGAACTGGCTTGCACTGGTGTGGAAATACAGCACTGGTATACGTCTCAATTTGTACTTCATCCCTTGTAATTTCTCCTATTCCTCATCTTCATTCTCCTACCCCTTACCTTAAGGTTACCATTTCACTGTAACTCCCCCAGAGTTCAGGGAACTGATTTTCCAGTAGCATAAAACAAAGACTGCCTCGTATATCAGACAAAGTTAATCCAGAAGTGTTTCACGGTGGCAGTGCCTTGGACAAAATAATAGGGATGAAGAAAGGGAAATGCATATTTGAGGGGAGAAAAGAATAAACAGATTATAGAATTTATCAGATTAACTAGATTCTTTAAAGTAGACATACACCGAGAGCATAAACATATTAAAAGCAGTACTGATAGAGTAGTGCCACTGAAGCTGCTGAGAATGGTAAAAGTTACTTACTTCATAAAATGGAACTTGTTCAGGACAAGAGTTTGTGGGGCTAGAGTGCCCTTTGTAGGATAGAAGAAGAGCAGTTCAGGGGAGCAGTATATGCCCTCGGGAGTCTAAGGTATATATGCCTTTTATAGTTTTTAGTGAGCTTTTAATGATGTTTGCTTCTGTAGATGCTTTATTTTCCGTTCTAAATTTTGCCTGCTGGACTTGTTGAAACACCTGTCTCCTGTTTTCATTACTATATGTGTAACTTAGGAGACTCTCCTATTTTTCTATTTCTTTGACCTTGTTCTTTTTACAGTCTAAGCAGTAATTTACAAAACAGTTTTATTCTTTTTTAATAAATATTGTTGTAAAATAAAGAAAAAGAAATTATAAATACTCATTACGATTTGTACTAAGTAAAGTAAGCGTTTGCTTTCAAAACAAACTAAAAAAAGATTTAGCTAAATCCCATGTGTAGATCAGAGGCTATCACAGTTTTTCAACTGAGATTTGTCCTGAGGAGAGTCTACAAGGCAGAGATTTATAGTCAGGCTATTCAGAGGCAGCAAATGTTGTTGCACACCAACAGTACCATGATTGTGAGAAGCGACAGAAAAGATGCCAATGCTAGATATGCAGAGGGAGCAGGGATAGAAGTCAAGAGAAACTGTGTTTGTAGGAGTGGTTGGCACAAATCCATACAGGGTTTCAGAAAATACTTCTTGCCAGAACTACAGAGAAAACTTTGTTCAAATCACCCACTTTACTCAGAAGATTTTTCAGGTATCAGGTCGCTTTCTCTGAAACATGGATCTTGCTATCTTCTAATTTTGGTCTTTTAATGCTGCTTCAGGAGGATGATCATCTTATTAAGGAAACAGCATCCAGCATTTCTGGTCATCAGCAGGGGGTGAAGAGGAAGGCTGATATGCCACTCGGGTCTCCATTGGAGCCAGGGCAAATACTAGAGAAGAATGAAGACAGTAAAGTCAAACTCAAAATCAGAGTAAGAAATGGAAATTCAACTTGCACAATGTGTAGGGTGTTCAGAATAATAGCAGTGGCATCTGCTGGCTTCCCTTGAAGCTGTGTTCAAACAAAAGGCATGCTGTGTATATATGTACAGCAGTTGTTATGCTTACTTTGGCAAAATCATTTCCTATCAGATCCTTTATTGGCTGGCAAGAGCTAAAGTTGACAGATAATGCTCTTGTTTGCACAGCTTCACAGTAAATTAGAAAGAAGGAAAGACACTGACCCTTTTTAATTTTATTGAATTTTTATTCCTTTGCAGTGGTAGATATCACTTCCTTTCCCTCTCACCCCCAGTTTACCTCAAAAATAAAATGTTTTAAATTCTGTTTAGTAATGTTTTTATGAGTTATTAGCATCTGCTTATTTTTTTTTCCTGATATCTTAGTTCTCAAACTCTCAAGAGGAAGAGGAAATTGATATGGACACAGTTCATGACAGCCAAGCCTTCATTTACCATCATTTGAATATGCTGGAGCGACCATCCACGCCAGGTACGAGTAACTTTATAGGCAAGGTAGTTGTATTTTTTTTAACTACTTCAGTTGTGAGGTGTTTTTTGCTGCTGCTTATTTCCATACATACAGTGTTGGTAAGTGTTAAATGTTACTGGAATTCCAGGAACTGCATAAAGGGTGCATAAGAACATTTCCTTAAGTTTCAGTCGATGCATAGATAAGTGTATATTTGTGTAGTTTCACTCATATCTAAGTAAGACAAGTATAAATCACACTTATGCAAGTGAAAAGCTGAGGAATGAATAAAAGAGCACAAAGTTTAGTAGAATCCCATAAGCAACCAGGTAGAACTTGTTTTCCCATAGGTGTCATTTAAAAAATTAAAATTTTAAAGGTTAAAAAAAGTAGCAAGACTCCTCAGGTAAAAAAAAAACCCCTCAAATATTAATGATTTATAACTTAACATTAGCAATTAAAAAACATGCAAGCCTCAAGAGTATTTATAAGGGCTTTCCAAAGTTGAAAAGACTGCATCTTTGAGTAAAATCGTTTCATTTCAAGCACTTCCTTTCTTTTACTACTTCTCTTAGTATCTTTTTTATACAATACTTGACAAAATTATTCTCAAGGCATAGTGTTTCTTAGAAACCTTAAAACAGGTTGAACTTTCACCTCCTTTGCTTCTCTGTCACTAGCCAAGAAATTTGGCAGTTGGTCTCATTTTCTCAAAATGTTTTAGGAACATTTCTGAAGTTCAGCTCCAGAATGTGCCAGTGGAGCAAAGCTGAGGTCATGTGACAACGTACCAAGCATTTTGAGGGATCTTCCATGTAGATTCAGAACAAGATTTTAAGGTTGCAGTACTGTATTGTGTAAAAGTGAAGTTTTTGGCTTTAGAATTCAGAGTAATTACTCTCTTGCTTGTTTTTCTGTTTTTATCCAGTTACTGCCTAGTGTAAAAGAGAAAGAGACCTTAGCAGCAGGATCTGGAATGTTGGTTCCATCTTGAGTTGCCCTAGGTCCTGAGCTATGCTGACAGGTGATCTTACCTGCTTTCTCTGTGACCAGGCAGTTTAGTGGCCCCATTTAAGAGAAGGGCCTGGTGGGTGCTGCTGCCCCAGGAGCAGCTCTCATATTCCATTATGAGCCTTGGACATAACATTTTTCCTTCTTTGGCAGATGCTCTAGCCACTAAGGGAGTTTATTTCTTTCTTTTGATTCTTTTTTTTTGTATGAAAGGTAGCTGCTGTCACTTCTCAGCTAAGAAATTAAGGTCATATGGGGACATTAAAACACAGAGAGATCTAGTTTCTGGATTCCAGATGGCCTTCAGTTAATGACATGTGCCTACAGCCAACTCCATCAGGACAGCTTTGCTGTTAGGTATATAGAGTAGCAAAACCCACAGCTTTTTGACTTACTTCAACAGGGTAAAGGAGCAGGCTGCATATAGGTTACTCTCATGAACTTAGGAGCTGATACCTGCAAAGCTTTAGTTTAAACTTCTCAGAGCTGCTTTGAATTTTGTTCTCAATGTCATGGTCAACCATCACATTTTTTGTTGTGGCAAAGAATGACGCATCCAAGGCATGCAAGTGCAAAGCTGATCTGCTGAGGATTAGTATTTATAACTCTTACGTGATATTTTGCAACAATTTTTTCACTAGATTTACACACTCTATGGAATATAAAGTCATAAAGAAAACTCTGCCAAATACGTCACAAATAGGACTTAGGGGACCCTCTGTGCGCCAGCTCTGTGCTCTGGGACTGTTCCGGATTCAGTTTGCGCTGGAGGTCAAAAGAGTAAATTCTGACCAAGAGTGGAGCAGTGGCCACTTGACTGGTGCTTTTCTAGATCCACAGCAGACACCAGCTACTTCAAGTCTCACTTATGTCCTGAATGACCTTCTCACCTCTGTTGTTCAGACATTCAGCACACTGTAATACATTTTCTTTCTTAGGTAATAAATGAGACAAATGCCAGGTTTCGCACCAGAATTCATTTTAAATAGTAAGCCTTTGAAAAGCATTATATTGAAACACTTGAGATTATTTTATTCTTTTTTTTTTATGTTTGTGCAGTTAGAAGCAGTTCCACTTCACATATTTTTTGCTTCTAAAATTTCACCTGTTTCTTATTCATGGCATTTTTCTTAGAAGCAGAGATGTATGAATTACAGACTGAGTAAATAAAGATAGTTCAATCTTTAGGAAATAGTATACTGCCAAGAAGCAACAGATGGGGAAAAATAAAAGCATACATAAATAAAATTGTTCACACATAGGCATGTTCTGTTTTACAAAGGAATCACAGGGCTTGTGAGGTTTCACAACGATGATGGAGGATGGGTGCATTTCAGGGAGTGATTATTGTGAAATAGATTGACAGCAGGTTCTGAAATGGTCTCAGTGTCTTGTTAGTAAATCTGCCTCAGTTCTGTCTCCTATTTGGAAGGAGTGAGCTCTTAGTCCACCCGCAGTTTTCCTCCCCCAGCTGTGGGCTATGTCCCCACGTGTCACATGAAGTGTTAGGTCATCAGCCAAACACAGCATGTGAAAAGCAGCTGCCAGGAGGAAGTTCATGTTGGGTCCTGTTGTATCTGTGGTTTTTTGCTGGATTGTTGGATTGGTTTTTTTTTTTTCATTTTCCAGACCACCCCAAATGATCATTTGGATTTGGTCAAGTTGATGTAACCCCCCCTAACACCAGGAAAATATTATTTTCCTTTAAAAGTTGGGGGGGTGGGGGGTGGGAATGTTTTTATATGGCTCTGCCCATGGATGTGAAAGATTAAGGCTGAGACCATAAAAAAAGTTTTCTAATACAATTCTTGCTGGATTACAGGTTTCAGTGTTATAATTACAGCACCTGTCCTAGTTCATATAGAAAATAAATGGTTTAAATCCTACTAAAGCATCCTGATTATGATAGTAGAACTGTGGACTCTGGCAGTTGTAAAGGAATCTAATCATTTTATCAAGAAATTATTAAAATAAACAAAACATCAGTGGTGAACTGTCTAAAGAATGCTGTATCAAGAAATTATTAAAATAAACAAAACATCAGTTGTGAACTGTCTGAAGAATGCTGTTGTGATGATTGAGTAATCTACCCTTAGGGCTAGAAATGTGGTAACCTCCTTTGAACCTCCAAGGCTGTGCAAGGTTACATTTCTAATGTGAGAACAGATTTTATTTGCTATTAATCATCAAGAATATTAGGAACACTCCCTTCACTTAAATCTTAAGATAAAAGACTTTCAGGATGAAATTTTCTGTAAGCAACATATTTGATCTCTCAGGCTGTAAGGTGACTTGTTTTGCTTTGTTGACTTTAGTGAAATCAGATAAAGGTACACTTCTTTAATATTTCACCCATCTGAAAGTACAGTACAGAAATAACTTTTAAAAGGTTCTGCTGTGTCTGTCAGTGGTTATTGATTGATTTGGTCTTTTCTGCTTCCAAAATAAATGCCTGGCTGTAGGCTGCATGACCTGCCAGTGAAGTTACATGTCATTATGGCTCATCACTGATAAGCGCTTAATTGAACTTTTTCCAACTAGTTTTGATGGTTTGAAAGTTGATAAAAAGCAGTATCCAATTCTCTCTTTATTTCTGCAAAGGAAAGAAAAATAAAATACAGTGATGTTCTCTTTGTGCACTGGCAGTTCTTTTTCTGATGACATTCAGAGGCAGTGGGCTTTGAGAACATCCTGAGCATTCAGATTCAGATCAAACAGATTCCTTGGTCATTCTGTTAATCCTTAGTCAATTGGAAATTGCCACTGCTGACTTGGTGGTTGCTCTGTTTACTGTGTAGATGTGCATGAAACTTTGGAGGTCTAGACCACAGTCATAATGTTGATTGGATTGTGGTCTTGTTTATCACAGTTAGTGCACTTTCAGGAAATTATGGATTATCTGGATTGACTTTTTTCTGAAACAGTTTGAAACTAGACATACTGCATATGCTGCAGTAAAGTGTAGAGGTGAACTACTGTAGTTATTATATTTAAACAGTACATTTACAGCAGCAGATCCAAGCCTGAAGTGCAAATCACTGCACCTGGAGTTTGGATGCAGGAGTAAATAGGAATTCAGTTCAAACTGTGTGAGAAGCCCAGTCCTCTGCAGTTAGCTGTAAGTGCCCCAGTACATCAAAGTCCAGCCATGAGTGGCTCTCTGCCGAAAAGTGCTATGAAAACATCAGCACACAGACAAATACATAAATGAACACTTCTTGGATTCAAGGACACCACTGACAATGATGGCTTTTTGCTTTACTTTCTAAGAAGGTAAAAGTTGTTACAACTGTTCTGTTAGAATGCCTTTTAATAATACATAATATTAGGACAGTATCTGTTAACACTTTATGTCTCAAGATATAACTGTTTCCAAAGTGGTAGTTCATAGGCTTTGAGGTTTCTAGATAAATTTGCCTCACTGAAATAATGTGTGGTTAATAGTACACTTCGCAAGGAATGGTTTTCCAGTGCTTTACTCAAAGAAAGGAGCTTTAATAGAAAGACAAGCCCTGCAGATAGTGACAACAGAAATGAGAATTGCATCAGTGTGTGACTGCAGGGTGTCAACTCCATGATTTAATAAAAACAACATAATACTGTAGCTGTGACTGTCTCTGGGAAAACAACTAATCGCTCTCAAATCTAGAGGATGAATAAGGCTAGCAAGTTTTCAAGTGAACTGTCTGAAACTGATAGAGGCACAAAGTATTCTGAATTGGCTTCCTGATTTAGATGTTCTTTCTTTCAAAAACAGGGATTTCACTAGAATGTTCTAGAATATGAAAATAAATGTAGTAAAAATAGCACCACAGTTAAGCTATTATTTTAGTGTAAGTATAAGGCAATATAGTTACTAAATGAAAGTCAGATGAGGAAATCAAACTTTTTACCAGTTAAAACTGGATTTTAGTTAAAATACCATCTTGTCTATAAAATACATTGGTTTTACCTTTGGTATAAGGAATTGTCTATCTGGTTTTAAATCCAGGTAAAAAATTGAAGTCAAATGAATCTGTAAATTGGAACTAGTTAAAATGTTTATGTTGGTGCCAAATTAACTGATTTGTTTAGCATATCTTCAGAAAACCTTTGGCTGTTTGTTTTTTTTTTAACTAAACCTTTGCTTTTTGCCTTTGCCCTCAAACTTTAATTTTTCTCCCATGAACCTTAAAAGAGCACTCTCCTAGAGAGAAAATTGATAACCTTTTACAGAGATGTATAATTTGAAAATACTAGTTCTTTAGACTAATTACATGTAGGACATTGCATTCTGGAAACTTGAAATCATTTATGCTTGGTAACTTTTTCTGTGTACTTTGTTGGTGGTTCAACAGATGCATAAACATAGCATTAAATTAACAAATATCGTGTCTTGGACGTTTCCAGAGTAACGCTAAAAAGAAAAGAAGAAATAAGGAAAAACGGGATAATTTTGAAACTGTTTTTATGGTATTTTCCATTTTTTGAATGTTTTCTCTTTAGAGAAAATGCTAGCCAGAGGTACAGTTCAACTGCTAGGCAGAGAGAGTGCCTAGCAGTGCCTAGCAATTACTTTCTTACTGGTAAGCTTTCTTTGGGTTCTGGGAGAGACACATCAAGTGCTTGTGCGCTGGTATCGACATCCCCCTCTTCCCAGGGCCTGTCCATGTCAGGTGCTGCAGCACCATCCAGTCCTCAGGCTTCAGCCTTTGCTATGATTTGTGAACTTGGCCTTCTCCCTCACTGATGTTTCAGTAAGTTAGGGTGCAAATGGGATAATTTCAAACAAGTGTCAATTTGTAAAAATCCTGTATCAGACAGCTGTTTTACATTCATTGGCCATGCAAAGAGGCTGTAAGCTGTGGCATCCCACTCTTTTCACACAAAATCAGAAACATAGGAGGGACCATATGAAAGGTCTCACGAAAGCCTGTTGGCGTGTTAAAGTCTCAAGTTACAGGTTTTCAAACTGTAAAAGTTCAAAAACAAAATAAGAGAAAAATAGGTGAAACACTATGCCCAACAATATAGTTCAATGCTAATGCACCAATGAGTGTTAAAACTGAAGTGAACAGGGTGTTAGAATTATCTGACAGCAATTTGTATGATGACAGCAGATGTTACTTTAAAGCTTATCAGGATCCAAATCCCTTTAATTTTAAAACTAAGGTACAAGATCTATGGTTTCTTATTTTATTCTCTCTCACAACATCTACAGCATTTATATTTGTCCCTGGGGCAAATGGTACTCAAATATTTTGATCTTTCTCCCATGGAATCATAATGCTGTCTAATTTTAAACACACAGCTGGAACACCACAAAGCCAACGATTACATTGGAATCTCCACATCCTAAACAGGAGGAGATCCATGTGGATAGACACATGTATGTGCATTTTCTTCCAAGGAATGCTGCTAACCACTTCAGAAGCAAGTTCCTGGGCTCGCCCTCCACTTACTGTGTGTTTCTGTGTTTGTGAAACCTGGGTTTCAGTCCTGCTCTCTGTGCCAGGAAGAAGTGGGTTCCCTGCAGGAAGAGGGAGTGGTTCTGTGCCTCTTTGCATCAGTCCTGCTACCCCGGTTGATAAAAGAATGATTATACTGCCCTGTGAGGCAATTTCTATTTAGCCTTGCTTTCCTTAACTACACCTGTCCTGTTCCTGGCATAGGCTTTAAGTAGATAATAAGTAAAAGGAAGTGGGAAAAAAAGGTTCTGTTAGGTTCAACACTGAATTTTATGCATGAAGATCTATAACATTTTTCATAGAGCTTTTATAGGTCTGTCCATTTTGGCACACAGCTGAGTTCAGTAGTTTGTGATCAATCTTTTGGAGTCATCATCCAGGCTCAATATATTTGATTCTTGATTTCAAACCACTCTTTAACAGTAGGAGGAAATTTTCTGGATAGCTTTTATTTTTGCATTTAAAAACCCAAGAGACTAGAGTCACTATTGTGACTCTATGAAAAAATTGTGTGTGTACTCCTGTTGCTGGCTCAGTAGAAGCAGATTTTTGTAATGACATTCCTTCATTTCTTACTGATGTCTTTTCCATATTACCGATGTTGACTGTCTCCTTAAGTGTCAGTAGCCCTTGAGTTGCAATTGGATCCCATTTCTCCCTTTCCTGAAGATCTTCTGCCTCTCTAGATGGTCACCAACACCCCTTTGGTCCTGTTGGCTTAAACTACTGTTGTATTTGCTCCCTAATTTACTCCAGTCAATGATGTTTAACTGCTTTAACAAACAGATTTTTTTGATAACACACCTGAAATAAGTAATGAGGTGATAATACATTTATCAGCAGAGTTTAAATACATTTACCTCAGCAGAGCTGGTAGCTCAGTAAACTGCAGGAAATTAGCACAAGTGGAAGCTTGTGAAACAGAGTCAGGAGAGTCTGTTTGGTTGCATCCTCCATCTTCACTTGACACTACTGCTACATCATCCCTGCAGACTTTAACCAATGTTTTTATACCAGTTCTGGTTAAAATTTTTTAAGTTCAGAGGCTTAACTTTGGTTTGAGGTTGTTACAAATGTAGTGTCTAGACTTACAGGTTTAGTTTCCATATAAAAATAACTTCACAATTTGGAGCTGAGAAATTTTAAGAGTTTGTCACGTTGTGTGGATTTTTTTCTTCTATTTGAAGTTGACTTGAGTTTGCCATGTCTATTTTAATGTACCATGTGCCTGTAGCTTGAGAACACATGAGAATGTCTTCTGTACTTTAGGTAATCTTTCGTACATTTTCTGTACAAATAACCAGTGGCCTTCAGGCTTTTTGCCAAGACCTTTGTTTCTGTGTTTCTAGGAGCTCTGTCTGTGTCACTGCCACAGTTCACCTGTAACTACTGCAGCCTATTTTAACAGTGTCAAATACTTCCTGCTTTGGTTTTCTGAGATACAGCCTCCACCCTTTCCTTTTCTAATGGCCTGAGCCAGACACACTCCTTTTTTCACCATTGTGTCATCTGTTCAATGGCTGGTTTTGTATCTTTGCAGCTGCTAAATAAAGTTGTCTAAACACTGAATGCTTTAGAGAAAGGAGCTCAGGTTATGGGGATAGGTTTAGATACAGGAGGAATTCCTTTAAAAAATATAACTGGAAATAGTTACATAGTAAAGCAGTCTTATACCTTTTTGCATCAAATGCAGTGTACTTGCACACTGTCTTAATTGTTGAGAATGGCTCCAGACAACAATGTAAAAAAAATGGTAGTAGGTATGCATTGAAGTCAGCAAGTGGAAGTTGGAATTGGTGTGCATCTCCTCTACCTGCCATAAGATACATAAAAAAAGTAAAGTTGTGAGTTCTGGCAATAAATTTTTGCATTGGTAACATGAGCTTACTGCTGCTTAGTTCTGATTAAATAAAAATTAAAGCTTTTAAAAATACTTTCAGAGATACATAATTCAAGTTTAGAGAGATATATATTTCAAGTTTATAGGAAACTGTTGTACTCCAGACTAGCCTCCTTCATAACAGAATTTTATATTGCACCATATTCCTGTCTTGTGGTTAAGACCAAACATATTTCTAGAAAGACATCATTTTGCTGCTTAAGACTTCAAGCAGTAGAAATTCGACCATGTCCCATAGTAAGCTATTGATTATCCTCACTAAAAAATGTTTTGTATTTCTATTCTGACTTCTAAACACTTCACATAGATGTAGATTTTGTTTTTTCCAGACATATTTATAAACAAACAAACAAAACCCAGAACAGCTGTACTGTGTAGAAATTTTTGTATATATGTGCATGACTGAATCAGTCCTCAGTCTTTCGGGTGAGGCTAGAAAGATTGCATGGAAATTGTTCTCAATACTTGCTAGTCATAGTACAGGGAACTATCTCTTTAGACTTCCAGGAATCATTACCATAGACAAATCATTCTTGCCTTTAGAGTTACACAACCAACCAGCCAAACAAAAAGATGTGTTGGAAAATAAATGTGTTTTTAAATATACAGAAAAAGGTAATTGCATAGTAACATCAAATAATATCATTTCTTGTTATTCAATTGAGATAGTGTCACCAAAAACTGGATGAGAAAAAAAAAACATATTTAAAGTAGCAATGAAGAAAATCCATTTTAAGTAATACTTAGAGGATTAGTTGCCTTCAGAAATAGGCTGGTGCTTTCCTACATTTATCTGGTTGTTAAAGCATTCTTGCAATGGGAGTGATTCGATTCAGTTTCTGCCTAAAGGAATCTGAGTGTTCTACGTTCCAAGAGTTTACACTCTTTAACAAAGGTATCCTTAGAATAATGTCCTTTAATCCCTACTATTGGAGCTATTGCAGTCTGTCTGAAATAATTAAATATTAAATGAGCCAAAGAGCCAAAGAGAGAATGAGAAGTTCCTAAATTGAGATGTCATGGATCATATTTGCTTCCTCAGGTTCAGATACCAGACTTGCTCAATATATAATTTATAATTGCTCAATATATAATATATAGTACACTAGTTCTAGTGTACTTGTGAAATATATACTGATAAAGATGATATAATTGTCTTTATTGAGATTTGGTTTCATTTAAGAAAAAAAAACTTTGTATAATCTTTCAAGTAGGCTAAATTGGTTGCAAGAGGCAATTTTTAGGAAAATCAGTTTAATATTCCACTGTCAAAAGGTTTGTATGTGCTTGCGGGGAGCTTTACCTCCTGACTAAAAAGAGTTCACATCCCAAAAATGCACTTTATTATGCCAGTCTTGCACTTTTTATCAGAATTTTCACAAGCAGTTATATTTGCATTATTCAGGGTACAGTGGCCTTCCTACTCTATTTAAAAATGAATTTCAGGAAGCTAGTATGACTTGTGAAGTTTCTTAGGGCTCTTTACAGTTCCTAATTGTCTGGGATACTTTTATGCTGTTGAGGAAGGAAGGACCATCTCTAAAAATTGTCAGTAGTGTGGGAACTTTAATGGCATGCTCAGAGCTAAATGGTACAAGCATCGTAACAGATTCCATGTTTTTATGTTTAAATGATAATATAGGTTTTATCTGATATTTCAGAATTCCTTATGTGTGGAAACAATGCAAGTTAAACATTTGCTAATCCCACTCTATCCATTCTTTTAGGTAAGGAGCAATCTTCGGGAGAGATAAACATGCACCCTGTCTCAGCAGCTCCACTCTCTGTGTTTAGTAAAGAATCAAACTCCTCAAAACACAGTGATCACCATCACCATCACCACCATGAGCACAAGAAAAAGAAGAAGAAACACAAGCATAAGCATAAACATAAACATAAACATGATACTAAAGAAAAGGAAAAGGATCCCTTTGTTTTCTCTAACAGTCCAGCCAGTGCACGATCAATCCGTTCCCCATCACTTTCAGACTGATACTAATGGCTTCTCTGGAGTTCAACTTGCAATACTCTTGGAGTGCTTAGAAGGATGTACATAACTATAGCTTCTATCTTTTTTTATGGAACTAAGAATATGTGAATTGTCTTAGCAATTCAGAAGCTCTGCCACCTTTGAAGCCTTCTTTTTGCATGTGTGGTTGTTGAAATCTGACTCAAAAAATACGGTTTATGATTCTGACTCATTTTGTATTTCACTGTTCTCCACACCTCCCACTCTTTTTTCCATTTTAAACAAAGAAAACAGCCCTTTATGTAAGGGCCCCATGTCCACTGGCAGCCCCCTGCACATCACGCTTGCCATGTGTATTGCCAGAATCAATTATGGTTTAATCCTTTGAAGAATGTTAGAGGCAGAGGATGTTTTAAGCAGAAGCCAATTGCCAGGCCTTTGGTGACAGACTGTTTCCAGAGCAGTATTGTATAACTAAGTGTAGATCTGCTCAAAAGACAGGGATTTTCTTTAGTCTTCAGCTGACCTGTTTCTTGCTGTAACTATTGCAACGTAATGTCAGACTTCTAAAAGAACAACAGTGTGTAGAACATTTGCATTTTTCAGATACTAAAACTCTTGAAAAATTCCAGGCTGCTTTTAAGCTGGTAGTATTTATTATGGACATGAACCTTTTAATATGATTAAATTCTGCAGTTGTTTTTGGAATTTTAGCAAAATGCGTAATGCATGTTTTGTCCTGTAATCAGGCTTTTAAAAATCCAATAAAGTTTGTGAATTATTTTCACAGAGGCAGAATTTTTTTTCTTCAAGCTTACGTTGGAATATGCTTTTGAAAGATGTTTGCTAAAATTTAAAAAAAGATCTGAAAAGTTTAAAAATTAAAATATTGAAAAATATGTATTTCTTCCTCCTGACGGGTGGTTTTTTTGAAAGCAAAATCAGCTCATGAATCCACAGGAGAAATATATCAGTAGATGAAACTAGGTCTGGGACTTGAAATGATGGATACATTTAAATTTCTTTAGCTGTGTTTTATGCAGTGTATTGTTGACACCTGGGAAGTGTTTTATGTAAAAACTTAATTTTTAATAAGTTTTAATAATAGAGATAAATAATCTCTGCCACTTTTTATCTATTTTCTTTATGTGTATGTAGAGGCAGTGTTTTATTTCCATATACTGGTTAGCTTCTGTTGCCCAGAGTTCACATAGTGTTCTATAAGATGGTTGTATTTGGGTTAAATATTTTTTTTTATCAATTTTCACAAATTTTCATGAGAGACTGATTCTCCTTCTTAGAGCAAAGAGAGAAAGTTCAAGAGGGACCCAAGAAGACTTTTTTTAAGCCATATTCTGTTTCATGAAAGTTAATAAATACTTTTATATTCTATACCTGTTGGTGAATCCTGTAGTTCTTGGAATGAAAAGTTATCTGTAGACTAGAAAGATGATAGGCTCAGGTATTTTGTAATATGCATATATTTATTTTGTTATTCAAACACCATATCCTTTTAATAGTGCATGGATAGTTGTGCTAATCGTAGCACTTGGAACACGTTTGGGCTTGATTCAGACACAGTGGCCCTGGGCAACCCTGCAGCCTCTCCTGACCTGCTGCTTTGCCATGTCTGGGGACACCCACCTGGGCTTCCCTTTAGCAATAACTGAGCTCTTGGAGCTTAGGTGAGCTAAAGGTGCAAGAGGAACACCTAAGCATGGGTTGAATGAGGTACTTGAGTGTGTTCTGGGTACTAACCATGCGTGCAGCTCAGCTCAGCAGTCCTTGTGAGACAGCGAGTAATAGCTCAATGGAAATATTTTGAGGTGTTTTTCCCTTGGCTAAGCAATGATGTAACAGTGCCGGGGTGTTTGTGGGAGACCTGGGCTAATAAGCAGTGAAAGCTGGCATTGTTTGGGAGATTGAAGGCAGATGCATTTATGTTGTAAAAATGAGGTCATGGATAATTTAGACTGGTGTAGTTTCTACTTTCGGAGATGTGGATTTACACTCTTAGGCTGAGGGAGAACGTATTGTTCAGTGATACAGGCACAGAACTGAGGCAGGGCTGTAGCACAGGAATTCTGGCATCAGAGGTTTTGCTGTATGACTTTAAGTGAATTATTAAATACATGCTGAGACAATACGGTGAACATATTGCCAACAGAAAATTGGAAGGTAGGGCAGGGAGGGGGAGAATCTAAAAAACTTTTTAAATGCAGTTTCTGAGGTTACATCATGCTCCTGGTTCAGAATATCCATTAGTGTATTTGATGGAATACGAAGTTCTGCAGGTGGTGTAACCTGGACAAGCAATGTTCACAAACGGGTAAGTGTGCTCAGAAATCAGAATAATTTGGCAGATTGTTCAGGTGATTCAAAAAAAGGAGGAAAGGAGTGAATTCAGAAGGAATGAATGGGAAATACTGAACTCCAGGGAAAAGGAAGTGCATGAAAGCAAGTAATTCTCCCCACTTTGTATGGTGCAGTGAAAAAAAAGCATCTGCTTGCACAGAGGTGAGCAGTTTGATACTATTGCAATAGTGAAAGTCAGTTAAGGACTAACAGGAATTTTTTTATATAAAATGTGAAAGAAATTGTTCTATTGAGTGCCAGTGATTTGGGGCAACATACTTTAAGAAATAAGTGGGCAGATGGAAACCAGAGGTAACATTGCATATCAGAAAACACGTGAATGGAACTGAGTATTCCTGGTCTAGAATAAAGTCTGAGGGAGGAACTCACCCTTCACATACCTAAAATATTGCTACAACAAAAAATGTTTATCAGTTGTTTTTGATATTTCCTTTGGGGAAGGGAGGGATTAGCTTTATTCACAAGAATTTATTTTTTTCTTTTAATTAAGATGAAAAGCATTCTAACTGGCACCTAATGATGATGTGAAAACTCATTTCTTGTAGACTTTTAAGCAGCAGATTGGCAAACGTCTCAATGGGATGTTTATGGGATGCTTCACCCCACCACAGTGCAGGGACCTCACTGCTATGGTTGTTTTCGTGGTTTCTTTAACCTTTGTTTTTATCAGTGGACTTCTTGTGGTGTCTCCCTGGATGTGACCAGCACTTGCAGAAGGTTTAGGAAACTGAGGTCTTTGCCTGCCAAAGATCTCACCTATTGTGGTTTCGCTGGAGTTTTTCTTCTGCTGAAAAACTGATGACTATTTCAAAGTTATAACCTGACATCGATTCAAGTTAAAATTTGATATTTCGACGGTGGGTTAACCTCTCTGTTCTCTCCACCCTCAAATCTCATAGGTTGCCTGCAACCTATGCAGTTGCTTTTGGTCTGGGTTCTGATTTTTGGTTAAAACTCCTGCTTTATAGTGCACTCTTCTTAAAACAAAAGGAAAAGTATTTTATTTGAGTGGGGTATTATCCAAATACTGCAAGAATGCACATTACACATATAAGTAGAAATTAATGTGTTGTTGAAAATATGCAAAGCAGTCACAGTCTGGAGAATTTATTTCAGTATATCAGCTTTTAACATGAATTCCTTTATTTTGTTCAATATAAACATTAGAGCACATGTAAGTGTAGGGCAAATATGTAATGCTAAAATATCTGTATGCGTTTCTAATGCAGACTTTTCATTGGGTTTTTTCTTTATTTCTCAGTATAATTATAGAATGAAATGTCAACAAAGTACATACTGCATCTCTTAAATTTGTAGGCATGCTGAAGCATCTAATGAGGACATAGCTCCTCTCCTTAGGTGTCCAAGTAAGCAGGAGTTTAGCTTTGGTCAGTCACTGCCAGGCCCTGTCAGAGTGTCCCAGTGCTGTGGAGGGAGGGACAGCAGGATGCCCCTTCATGGAGTCCTGGGGTGAGCTCGTAGCATCTTTGTGTCAATAGGCTCTGCTGTCCATAAAGCACTCAAGCTGACACGAGGGCTCCTGTCAAGGAAGATTAGTGTCTTACACTGTTTAGCTTTTGGGAATATAAGAGCTTCTTAGTTTTAGTTGATTTCATATTCATAGAAATAGAATTTTTTTTTAATTCTAATACAAGAATTTTTTGAGTAGTGTCATTATTTTCAGTTCTTTATGATCGCTTATTCTCAGAACTTAAGAACCCAGTTTTTAATGGAGCACTGGTATTAAACAGCAGCCCTTGAAATACACAAGGTAAGTAAAAATGTTTTAGATGAGGTTTAATTACTTTTGTATGTTTCAATTTTTATATATTCATTAAAATATATATTCTTAAAATATATGTTCACTTTCTGATTTTATAATTTTAAATGACAATAATATATGAGTGTTTGCATATGAATTAAGTCACAGCAGCTAATATTTAAAGTCTGCATTATTCCATAGTCATCTGATACCATAGATGTAGGTATTCTAAACACATTTCTAAGGCTTTCTTTTACTATTATTTTTGTTCTGATAAATCTACAATGTTAGCAATCTTTGTTGAAGAAGAAGAGTCAGGATTTCATTTGAAAGACTTTGCATTTTATTGAAAAATCCTTCAGTTAGTATGGTGCTTAGGTTGCAGTAACCACCATAAAGTGACAGAACAAATGAAAGCATATTTATCTGGATTTCCTTAATTTCTGAATGAAAGTGAATCTGCGTGGGTATGCTTTGGGCTGGTTTAACAGCCTGTCCCTCCTGCAGCAAGAACCTCTTCTTTCCCCCACAGCTCCTGAGCCCACAGTCAGTGCAGGATTTTTTTGCTAACTGGGCTCTTCTGTGGCCTGATACAACTCTCTAACCCATGAATAAAACTGGGGTTATTCTTGCACTGTTACTGAGCTGAAACTTCTGGGCAGAGGCTGAGTAGGCAGCAAGGCTCATGCCTGGCTTGTGAAGTCAAGGGTGGAGTGGGAAGAGGGAGGGAGGGAGGCGTGAGCAGGAACAAAACCGTCTTTGGCAGCAGCAGCCGGTTCATTTGGCTCTGCTGCTTCTGTGACTTTGCTCCGAGAAAATCATACAATAGGGAGAATTCAAGTTTTCACATCTGCACCTCTTTGGGAGTCTTAATTTTGTTGTGAATTGGTTGAGTGATTGTTTTGAATCAGATTCATTTTGGACATTTTGGAAGGTTGGAGTGAATGAGCTTATGTGACTGGCAGTTATTTTTTCTTTGTGTTAAAAAAAAAACCGGTCTCGATGATAGAGTGGAAAAGAAACTCACTTCAAGAATTACTCCAAAAGTCATTTCAGGTCAAATAGAGTTTTATTAATTACTTTTATTCTTTCTATTATTATTATTATTATTATTTGTTATATTGTATTTTTCTTTTATCCACAGAATTTAATTTCACAAGAGTTAATCTGAAGCAATTCTTTCTGAAAATGCACTTTTCATTTTCTAAATATTCCTTTTATTTTGTAAATAAAGCTCACTGTGAAGTATAAGTAACTGATTAAACTTCTAAATTAAAATATTCCCTAAAAAAAGGCAGAGTTTGAAAGCAGAGTACAAATGAAAGCACATTGCAAGACCTGATTGATTCTTCCCCTTTCCAAAACCATATTCCTGGGGAAAAAACATCTCTTATGAAACTTACCTGTTTCATAGCTCCTTCCCCACCCAGGAGCTGAATCAAAGCATATGAGGGAAGAAGGTTTCTTATAAGTTTTGAAACTATTTGACTACAACTTTTCAAGTTGATACGGAGGTCATTTTCAAAAAGTTTTTGAAAATTCATTATTGTATTGCTAGTTTTAATGACTTAATTCCTAGTTTTTCTGTGCAGTGAAAAACTTGAGAAGGGGAGGAAGAGAAGGGTCTGGGATGGTCTGTTACCTTAGGGAAGAGAGACTTGGAGAGATTAAAGGTCTCCCACCAGCCCTGTCATTCACCCTCCTAAGGCAGCTTCAGCTGATTTTAGGTACTACAGAGCTGCTGCTGTCATCACTTGTTTTCCTCTACTATTTGTTTGTCTTCAAGTCTTCTTCCAGTTTATAGATGCAATAGATGTCAAAGGAATGTCCAAGCTTCAAGAAAGACAAATCACTTGAAGACATCCACTAAAGCAGAGGGTTTAAGCTGCTTAGGAGCAGGTCAATACCCTACACTTGGGGATTTGAGTCTTGTCATGGCTTTTCATGGTCTGTTCCCAGCTCTGTGGCCAGCAGGCTGCTACAGCTTATTTCTCCTCTCTGAGAACCAAACATAGGCATTCCTTGTCCCTTGTGGATATTTTACAGTTCTGGAGTCTGCGCAAGCACCTTTCTTCTGTTTGGAGCAGTATGTATAAAAAATGCTTCTCTGTCTCAAATGTCATTTTATAATGTTGGAATTCTTATGTTTGTTATTGAGTAGTTGACTAATTTCAAAATACTGAACACTTTCTGTTGCTTTTGAGAGGCAGATTTTTACAGAGACATTTGTATAGCACTGAAAATATTCTAGGTGCTCTATGAAACACTCAGCACTTATTAAGTAGAATTAAGACACAAAGGAGGCGAGCAAACAAAAGCTTTTTGTACATCTCTTCATGGAAGAGAAATGCAATTACTCTGTAGGAGAACTGATAAAGGACTTCAAGGAATTGGTTGTTGACTACTGCTATGATGAAGAGATAAGAAAACCTCAGAGTAAAATGGTGTGGAGAGGGCAGCTGAAAACAGTATTCTTTTTGCAAAAAAAGTTAAAAAATTTAATTGGAGATAAAATCATTTGTGAAATGAAAACAAGTAAGTGGTAATGTATATAACGCACAGCAGCTGCTTTATTTTTGACTATTGTCTGTGTGTGCTCTATTCCTTAATTGAGAACCTAGCAAGAGCCCCATTTCTTTTTCAGAGTCAAGCAGCATATCATGACTGAATATCTGTCATCCAACAGAAACTAACAGCTTGGCAGTTCACTTTTCATTTTCCTTTAGTGATTTGTGCTATCAGGAATAGAGAAAGTTTCTAAATACGTGATTTACAGCTGTTCTACAAAAATCAAATATACTTTGAACTGATTTACCTGTTCTGTGATAACATATGTAATGTATACTTGGGCTGCACAGAAACACAGTTGGGAATGAGCCTTTGAGCTGTATTTTTATCAGTATGTATTTCTGATTGTGGCTGTGAGTTGAGGCAATGACTTGTACCTTTCCCTAGAGTCTGAGATGATTTTGGGTAATCAGTGCCACCATTTGAAGCAGATATTGCAACACCATTGAGGAGCCCCTTCCAGCTTCCTCAGCTTGAGTGCCAGTTTTTCTCATTTATCTACCTTTCTTGCACTTAAATATGACAGAGGCTACACCCAAGGATGATGGGAGGATTCAGTCTGGGCAGATTTTCAGGCTGAGGTGATCTGCTCCACGTGCTGGGCTCCTGAAGCAACTCCTGGCAGTTACTTGTCTGCTACAGAAAAGAGGGAAGCTGTAAATCCTAGAGTGTTTTTTGGTAACTCATATTTAATGTAAAGATGAATTAGTATAAGGCATCCACAATGCTGTTAGTATTAAAAGAAGGTCCAGGTGGTGAGTTGTTGCATGTGTAATACTTGATATTCTCAGGCCTTTGACATTCATTGGAGGGACATGACTGTCCCAGATTTTTGGATCCTGGTGTAATTCAGAATTTTTTTGTTTCTTTTTGTATCTGCAGAGTTCATCTCTGTGAAGGCAGCATCTCCCTCTTCCTTCAAATTACAGCTCAGGTCCTCTGTTTACATACTAATTTCTTCTCTACCCCTTCGGGGAGCAAAACAGCACTTGCAGGCACCCAAGCTGCAGTCCTAAGTGCCAGCACTTTTTCTTCAGCCCACCTTCTGCATTGTGACTGATATGCTCATCAACCACACAAATGAGCTGTTTTGGACATTTCATGTGCCAGCACATGCTGTACCAGCACCTTGCCAGGCAGAGGAGGGGATGGACTGGAAGGTGAAACACTGTACCTCTCACAAGCTGAATACACTGCACAGATAAGGCCACCTCACACCCCATCACCTCTCAAGCTCCTCTTCTCCCTGGCCCCATCCCCCTGCCCTTCTGTCTCCCCTCTTCCTCCTCTCCATTTTCTTTTCCTCTACTATTGTTTAACAATTCTCCAGCTCAGATGTGATTTCAAACCTCATTGAGATGAAGAGCTGAACCAGAAGATGGAAGTACATTTATGCATAGGGTATCAGTACATGCCACCAAATAGTCTCTCATGGCCTTGAGACAGTTACAGAGATGGTAAAAACTGCATATGCATGTGTGCAGGTGAGGGCACTCTGGTCATTTGCCACTGTCTACTCCCAAAACCCCTTGTTTTGCTTTTTCAGAGGTTTTGACTGCCTCTAGTGTTTTCTGCAGCCTGGATGGATGCAGTGTTCTGCCCTTGGCACAGCTCTGGGGTGCTGGAGTGACTGGGGACAGGGAGCAGCACCAGTGCCTGGCATGTCTCTGCTTTCTGGACTGGGGGTCATGCCGGTGCTCCAGCAGCAATCAGAGATCTGTTTGATCAAAATATAGGCAGAAATTCACCTCCACACACTGCTCATGTCCAGCACTGTTCCCAGGCTGGCCTGGCAAAAGGTGACTGAGCAGCATTTTCAGCCTAGAGGAAAATAGGTCATTTTGTTTAGGATTGGGTATTTTTTCTTTTTGGACTGCTACTCTGTTAAACTTCTTAAGCATCTGAAATTGTTCTAATCATGTATTATGTCCTTTCCATTCAGAGACTGTAGATTTCCTTTTATATATGTAAGTAAATAAAATTTATTCTGAATGATTGCAGGATTTCTTTATAAAGTGACTTTATATGGCACCAGTTATGCCCCTCTGAGTTACTAATGCTCATACTAAGGCTTGGTTCTGAAATACAGCAAAACCTTAGAAAGGCATAGGGAAATGAGAGGCCCCATTGTGAGCTAATGACCTCTGTGAAGGAACCAACATGTCAGCACTGTAAAATGAGATACACTTAATAGCTTTTCACAATGGATGCTTGTATACGATACACATCAGTGTACTGTGAAGTGGCTTGTTATGATAAGACCACAATATAGAACTTTTCTGTTGAAAAGTTCCCTCTCCCTACTTCTTGGGAAATATTTGTTCAAATAAATATGTGGGTTAGTGAGGCAACAGATAGTTATTTGTCTCTCAAGTGTGAGTAATGTAATATGAACAAGCATTAATGACCTAACTCCTTAATTCAACAGGAGATCCTTATTTTTCTAACACGCTAGCTTATTTCTTAATATTTTGGAATCCATTGCTCAGTGTGTGTTGTGTGTTCCCAGGGGCGCTGAGAGCAAGTTACAAGCTTTGGATTAACTCTCAGTTTTGCTCAACTTTATCATCTCTTGGGCTCTCTCTGGGGCTTCTTCAACTCAATGGCTGGCAACCATGTGTATCTGCTCCCTGAATCATCCACTAACATCTGCCTGAAATACTGGAAGACTCACATTTTTTAGTGGACATGAGAGGTAAAACTGGCCAAACCATTCATGTGATTTAGAAGTCCTTGCCTGATTTCCAGAAGAGACTCCAGCATGGTGAAACCAAAGCCCTGTGAATTTCTGTGAGTTAGCACCTCAATACAAGGCTGAGGCAGTTCACTTAATCACTGCCACCAGGGCAGAGCCAGCAGAAGGGAACTTTGGGCTCAGCCACTCCAGAGTGGAGTCTGATGGCTTGGACAGACCTCTGATCAAAGTGGATCAAACATGAAGTAAAAAGCTAAGCTAGCCCAGGGAATGAGGGAGCTAAGCAAATGGATCAAGAACTGTGAAAGGGAACCAGTGACAGGCCATAAAGTCAAAGGAAGATCTGAGAGGCAGTAGCAACAAGGAAGAAAAGCTGGGCATCAAGGAACAATGGGCAAAGATGACTAGACAGAATAATTTAGAGCCACGATCCACTGGGTTGGAACCAGAGGTTCAGGAGTCTCACTGCTCCTGGCCAATAGGTTTCATATCCATTTGCTTAAAATACATGTTTCATTCCTCTGTAGGTAGGAGTTACCAAAGGGATGACAGCCTACAACAGCTGTGGTTGCCAATCTCTTACCTCATGCCAGCTGGACATGTTCCAGTACTGCTGTTGAACCATGAAGGAGGCAGCACATCATCAGCACACTAGGAACTGATCTTCTTCAAATTCAGTCTTTTAAAATAATTTAAACAAACAAACAAACAAACAAACAAAGAAACCACAAAGCACTCTCTTTGGAGAATATGAATAAGGTCCATTTGAATGGACATAAGACCATCTGGGCAACTTTATGCGGTACCTTGGCATTCAAATATGATGAGACAATCTCAACACAGTGTCTTGAGTGGGGAATGGGGCTGCAGGAGAAATCTGGTCACGTTCAGATCAGCTCAATCTTTTTCTGGAGAGCTAGATCCTGTTTCTGTGTCTCCATAGACAGAATTGTTATGAGATGCTGCCAAGTCTTTTCAGCTATAATTTTTTGAAAAGGTCACTTCTCTGTTCAGCACTCAGCTTGAAATGCCCAGCTCTGATTAGGAGAACTGCTGATTCTTGATGGGTTCATCTGAAGGTAAGCAGATGGGTTGATGTGCTGCACACATCCAGTACGACCAGTCTCTGGTAGTGCCTATTACAGACGGTGGGAGCAGTGCTTTATAATGCTGTGCATTCTTGAAACTGGCATTCGTGAAGTCTTAAGATAGGCTCTTATATGTAGTAAAAATAGTTTATTAATGTTCCTGTGTCTCATCTGCAAGTGGTGCTGCCTTTACCTCAAAGGAGTGCTATCAGGATATTTTGGAAGCTGCTTGGACACCAGTGCAAGGACATTTCTTGATCATCTTGTCTATAGAGAAGCTTTGAATGGTGCTCCACAATAAAGAAGTCAGGAACTGGTGTGCAGTGACTGTGCTGTGCTGCTGTGCTGCTGTCAGTTTCAGTGGCAGCACCTGGAAGATTCAGCTGGTCCTACAGCCCTGATGTGCAGCTCTGCAGCATTTGAACAGCAAGGGTGGGTTCTGTGCCCCTTTCTTCTCAGCAGCATTTAGCATTGCAAAATGGATGTGTCTGAGAGCAAGCTGGGTCATCATTTCTGACCTGGAAACCCAGGCTCTCTGCCTGGGTTTGCTGTGTGGTGCTGATATGGGAAGCAGATGAAGCAAGGGTGTAAGAACAGGTTTGTTGCTCTGGTTGATGTTGCTTGAAACAAGGGTCTACAGCACCAAGACCTGTACAGAAAGCCCCTGAACAGGATGTATATGAGCCAGAGCAACAGACATGAATCAGTGTCTGACCAGAGGACAGACTGAGTGGCAGTGAAATCTATCCTAGTCTGAGTGACCTGGAGTACATTTTGGGTGATGTATTTTGCATTTAGGTGATAATGCTGATACCTAAGAGCACGCTAAAGCTGGTTGTTGCAGAGATATGAATATACTAAAAAGTGCAGAACTGTTGGCCTACATTGGATGTCTTCTACAACACAGAATTGGTGCTATCTTGATCAGGTCCTTGGTGGCAGAGAAGCACAAAACCAGCTGGGAGCTCCTTCTGCATTAGGCAGGAGGTTGTCCCTCAGCCACACTTCAAGCTCCCTTCAGCCTTGTGCTGCTTGTTGAACACCATGTGGCTTCTCAGTAGTTGATCACTGTTTGTATTTGACAGGTGACCTTCGAGTCAAGTCAGTGGCTACTTGCCATCCCTTGTTAAATCTGCCTGGTTTAGGGTCACTGTGAAACATTAGATGGACTTTTGGTGAATATAATTGGTTTTCTCTTTGGACAACATTCCAAATTTAGCACATCTTCTCCAAAGCTTAGCATAGCACTTTCCTGGAGCCGCATCAAACCCCAGCACTCAGTGTTTAAAACTCAGTGTTAATGCCTGTTGGAGATGATGTTGTAACAGCTTCTGTCACACTTTGAGTGATGGTCTTGTTTTCTTCAAATCTCTCTTACCATCTTGGAGATATCAAATTTTTGAATCAAACACTGACTTTAATGCAGGAATGTTCCCCATGGGTCCTGATGTTTTATCCAAGAGTCCCAAACTTTGTATACAACTGCTGCTGTTGATTTCCAGTCTANCCCCCCCCCCCCAAGTTCGGTGTCACCAAAAAAGCTCACATCTTTTTGCAGCTAATCAGAAAGAAGGGCTGGGCATTAGGAGATCATCTGAGTTTGCAGACACTGAAAGAACCCTTGATTAGTAGCTCTTGAGCTGAAGATTTATTAAGTGATTTTATATATTATATTCCTTTCTGAGGGACTGAATGCATCTCTTGACAAAATGAGACATCTCTTTTCTGCTTCTCTCCATTCTGCACAGTTCATGCTCCCCAGGGATGGGAGGAGTTCCTTCAATGAAATACAAACAGAAAAGTCAAGATTCAATTGCTACATGGGAATAGCAATTAGTATTTTCAATGTTTTAAACTTTAATATGTTTTAACCCTCTTATTCTTGTTTTCTAGGCGAGGAAATTGTTTTGGCTTAAAATTCCCCAGAAAGGCCTGGGTAATCCTGTTGCTGGAATATAGAATTTCTTTGTGTAATGGAAAGTGCATGAGCTGGGGAGACAGAAAGTGCCAGCTCCTGGATTGTTTCCTCAAACATTCACAATGGATATGGATTAATTTAGGGAACCTCTTGGTTTTGTCCTGAAGGGTGGACTTGGCAATCACGTTGTTGCACCTCCACCTCAGACGTATTTTAATGGAAGTGAATTTTTGATATAAAACTCATATCCAAGCTGCTTTGTGGCCCCATGTGGAGGGTAAGATTTAGTATCAGGTAAAGGAAGTAATCCCTGCTCTGAATGAACAGTCCAGCTGTGTGTTACTATTGGGCCTGTTGCTAATGTTATTTCTGATGAGGCATGTTTATTTACTTTCACCATGACTGTCCGGAAATCCCATGGCAAGAAATGTCAGAACATTTGCCAAGTCACTACTTCACCCATCAAGCTGATTGTTGTGTTATTTGGTCTGGTTCACATTAAGGGTTTGCTCCATCACTGCCTTTGCCCTTTTGGGGTATATTGATTACTTGTGGTGGGTTTTATAACAAACAGCCCTTTTTGAGGGATTACTCCCCCCTTTTCTCCCTAACCCTGTGGCATGTTAGTAAATACAGGACTAATCTTTTCTACTTCAGACACAGTCTGTCTAAGGCAGTTCATCCAAAGCAATCACAAGCAAACTCCTTCCAGTGGTTGATTATTATATTATAATGTCTTTTGCAAAGCAAACAAAAAAGAAAAGGCCTACCTATGAAATAGAAGGGATGTAATAAAACAGAAAGAGGCTTAATTTCTCCTCCTGCCAAATATCTTATTTTTCTGTATATCAAAACTTTTTCAAGAATCAGAAGTCCTGCAAGCAGAGGTAGGCTGGTGCTGCTTGAGAGCTGGCCTGTGTAAAAGGAAAGTTTGGCAGCCTGGGGTCTGGCTGGCTGGGGGTGCACACAGCCAAGCCCCCCTGTGCCAGCACAACCGGGGGGCTGAAGTTTCTCCAGAGGTTCCTCCAGAGAACAAGAGGAGATTTGACTGATAAAGACAGGCCTGAAAGGCTGTCTCAGATCTGCTGTCTGCAGCCCCTGTGAAACTCTGCAATGGACAGAGGGGGCCTTTCACAGCCTGGGTTTGGAAGTCTGGCATCCTCCCCAGCCTCTGATTTAACAATTTCATCTTATGTCCAACCTGAGATGAATGGCAAAAGCGTAAGGGATCAGAGAGAGTAGACTGCTGCTTTGCAAGAGAGAGGCAGCACTCTTGGAACCCTCTCAATATTGTATTATTGCTGTTATTTATTTGCATAGTTCCACATTGATCCTGCTGGTTTTACCTATTGGTAAAGTATGAGCTGGATTAATAGATGGGTGAAACCTGTTGGAGAGTTCATGCTCCAATAATTAGTTTTAAAAAAATATTACATGTTTTATTTCTACTATGCATGTATTGCATTTAAACATAAATTGGCTTTTTGTTGTACATGAAGAATTCCTGCATGTCTTGCAGGTGACTTGGGAAGGAAACAAGATGGGATTGTGCTCTACAAATCCTTTAAAATGGAGGAAGACATCTTAAAAATTCATCTCTTAAAGTATATTTGGGCTTAATTTTACTTTTGAAATTTGTATTGGTCCTCTGGAAGATGTGTGAGGACTGACAGTTCAACAGCAAAATTCTACTTCAGTAGTAATTATGTGTTTTCTGAAGGTGCTACCTTGTAAAAGGTAAAAGGTGTTTTTTGCAGAAAGACGTTTATATGCTAAAATTTATGTGGAAATTACTGTCAGTGAGGCAAGAAGAGAAAGAGGAAGAAGGACCGGTGCTGTCACCTGTTAATTTGTTCCAGTCTTCTCTAGGCTTGTTCTATTAAATGTTTTTCTCTGAGGTAATGGATTCAGGGCTGGGATGATAGCAAGAGGCACAGCAGGCTGAATATGGAGGTGTTTTCACCTTTGAGCCAAAAGTGGTGATAAGAATCAGCAGTGGTACTGAGAATAATGGATCTGGAACTTTGAGATGAACCAAAAAAATCTGAAACCTGAAATTAGGCTGTGATGAAGAGCTTTTTGGAGTTTTCTAAGCTCAACAGCTCTTCATTAATGCAGTCTGACATATGTTTATTTCAATACTGTCATCCATAACAGCTAACTCCAAATGGAAGCAAGAAACTCAGCTGAACACAACTTGGCAAGTTGCTGTGGTGTCTGAGTTTTATATGCTCTTCTGGCTACATGGAAGAGGTTGCAACAACTTAAACTGGAAATGCTCAAAGCCCTAAAGGTTTCATATTTGAAATGTGGAGCAAGATTATGCTCTGGGCATGAGCCAGAAAATGAGAGGGAGGAGCTGACATCACCTTAGCTGGATTTGAGCTTTTGTTGGCTGCAAAAAGGTCTGAGAAAAAAGTACATCTCTGTTACAGCAAATTGTGTTGCTTAGGCCACCTACAGGGACTCCTTGCTGTGCTGCTCATTCTCTGGCATTCATGTCATGAAAGCAGCTGAGAGCTGTCAAGAAATACAGTGCTAGGAGATGTAAAGAAAATAGAGGTGTTCAGCTCTCACCTGCCCCAGGCCTCTTCCTTGGCATCCCCTCACAAATGCATTGCCTCTCTCTGTTCCAGTCTCACAGACCCCTGCCCTGTGCATGTGGACTGCCAAAATCAAAAAAGGGACCAAAATCAAAACAATATAAATCAATCCTGGAGAAATGGCCTTTATATTCTTTGTTTAGTGAAAGGTGGCTAAGCAAGTGATCACCACCTTAAATTTACTGTATGGGTCCTTGTCTCTGATGGGATGTTTGGGAGTCCAGTTGAAAACAAATTGACAGAAGTAGCATTGATGATAAGAGATCCTGCAAGAACTAAAGCAAAACCTCAGGACATGCAAATCAGCATCCATTTCTTGGTATTCCTACACACCTACTTGCTGCTGCTTGTGGGCAGCATGGTGCAGTTAAAAAATCTTATCTCATTACTCAGGTCCTGCTTACGCTTTGCAGGGATGGGAAGGGATGCAGTGCCATTGACTTGCTTCCTTCATCTAGGCCACTTTTCTCTATAATTTAATCTCATCATACAGCTAATTAAATATGCAAACATTATAAATTATAATAGCTATCAGTGGGAAAATTCAGCTGAAGATAAGTCTCCAAATTTTCTGCTGTAAATCTTGATGCATTGGCTTGCTGACACGTGGTAAAAACACAGCTGTAAATCTCTTTGTGAGACATGTCATGAGGAATGAAACACACAGGAGTTTTTCAGCACAGCAGTTACAAGGAAATAGCTCAGAGCTCCTTGCTGCTGCCAATCCAACCCCACTGGTATCCGAAGTAATTAACGAATTCCTGGTTTTGTACCAAGGCTGGAAAGTGATAAAACAAAACAATCAAGTTTCTTTACCTTGATTCCTGTCACTGAGAAGTTCAAACACCCACAAAAGCCTTCAGATGTTTTCACTTGAGTTCAAGTCAAACACTGCAAAGTTTGCGGTTCCCACCCCCCCATTTTTTGACCTGGAGTATGATATAATCAAACTGTTTGCATCTTTACCTTAAAAGTAGGTGTATAGCTAACATGCCAGCTTTGAATTACATTTAGGTACTGCTAAAAATCTGTCCAGGTCCAAAAACTGCCATTGTTTTCAGGAAATCTGCACTAAAATATTTTCTTACAGTTTTTGTATCGTAAAATGCAGACAAAAAGGAGAAGGTGTATGGAGATATGCAGCCAGAAGGATAGATGGAGCCGTGTCTTTCTCTTCCCTAATTCATGTATGGTTCCACAATTAGTTAATACAGGTGAATGTGGTGTGGTGAATGTGGTGGTCCTGTCCTCCTCCCACTCCACTTTTGGGGGTTCCTGAGAATCAGCCCAGAGGCTCAGCTGGATCTGGTAAGTCAGTTTGCTAAACAGCCAGAAACCAAATCCAACCAAAATCGGGGGAGGAAAAAGTATTTTGTGCCTTTTGAAGAACTAAATTAAATCCCCTGGGAGCCAAGTAGGAGCATAGATGGTGCAAGAAGGGGTCAGTGGTGCCAGCTGGGGGCTGCCAACCTCCAGACCTGCAGGGCTGAGGTGAGATCGTGCTCTTGGGCACTAGGAGGGAACAAACCTCATGGGAGTTGAAGCACTCAGTGGTGCTCAGCAAAAGGCATGTCCATCATGTACAGGACACGGGCACAGAGCTGTGAGCTGGAGGCAGCCATGACGCAGTGGATTTTGTGAGCAGGTTTGGAAGAGAAAGCCAGCATGTTTGGCCACAACAAGTGGGAGGCTGTTCCCTGCGTGCAGTGTGGGGACACAGCTCTATGAATGGAGGCATTAATTGGGAGCACGGCTGCAGCACCGGCTCAGGAAAGCTGCTTGGTGCTTGCTTGTGTCCCTTCCATTCCATCAAAGCTTGAGCACTTCATGGAATAAAGGCATATGGGACCAATAAAGCAGATTTAAGGAGATGGAGTCCAGGTGGCAAAAGCGTATAATGGGAAGTGACTTATGGGAAAATGTAGCATTCAAAACTCCTCTGTTGGTTTAGGTGACCCTGTAAATCCAGGCCCGGCTTTTAGTCAATGGGACTACTCATGAGAGCTAAATTACTTATGTTGCAGGATTGAACCTACTGAAAGGAAGACTTTTCAAGGAGGTCCAAATAAATGTTCTTACTCATGCTTACAGTGTTCTTAGTTTTTAGCATGAGCCCAGTTGTGAACACAGACAACCAATTTGCTGTAATTTGTATATTTGGTTGGCATGTGTTTACAGAGGGGAGATCTGGATTTATTTAAAGAGCTACTTTGCCCCTGGTTTCCGTATCCTTCCCTTAATCTCTCTCCACAAAAGAAGCTGAAACAAAACCCCCATACCCTCCTTCCCCCCACTTAATAAAAAACTTGAAAGCAAACCCTGCACAGTGTACCTTTCATATGCACATAGGTACCTTGCAGTGAAATGAGAAACAGCAGAAGAGCTCTGCAATAACCATGACCGAGTGTGCGGGGAAAAAAAACAAGCCTTCAGTAGAATACTGCTTCGTTAGATCTTAATAGCAGAAAAAAGTCCCCTAGAAATAAATCCTCAACGTGATTCTCATATGAAAGAGAATCTTTCCACGTTGAAACCAAATGTTTAAAAGCTCTGTGCTTTGTTGTATTAATACCCATAATTTATTCTTCTTAGAAACTATCCCTCACAGGCTGTTATAGCACTCAGTGTGGTACATCATAATAAAAACAACCTAGAAGGCAAAAACATTGGAACAAAAAACTCTGAAAGCTTTAGTGAATAAAGACTTGCAGGGGGGTCTGGAAAAAGGACAAACGTTGTGAGAAATCAAAAACAGAAGTATAAATTGTAAGCAGAAATATAAACTAAGCTTTGTGAACAAACAAGTCCTTTTAGAATTCTCAAGTAGCTGTATGTAAAATTGATTTGTGCAGCCCAAAAACCTTCACTGCACAGTCATTCCTCTCTGCAGCATCCAAAGTTAAATAAGCCAGTTCACTCTTGGGTTTTTTTCCCCAGAATTGAGTACATTTAAATGCAGGAGCAGCTGTCACTGTGATTGATACCTGCTCAATCTAGCACGTGTAAGGCCCTAATCCATATTGCAGTTGGGCTTATAGCTTCCTCTCACAATGGATTTTCACACAACAAGGATGAGTTGTTCAATCACTTGAAATAGCTTTTACACCCCAATGGGAGATGATAAGAAATCAGAAATATTTATTATTTTTTACTTCTTAAAAATTTATCTAATTTCCCCTTTTCTCCAAAATGATTGAGATGTTTATGTTCTCTGGAGATTCAACTTTCTTTTCAGGCAGATGAAAATGCAAGCACTATAGTAATGGTGGCCGTCCTACTGATCTTGAATTACAAATGCTGCATCCACAACCCAGGTCATGTCACAGCTTGGACCAACAGCTTCTTGCTGGCACAGTAGATGGTGGGTGGTTAAAATTACTGACTGTGCTCCAAAGGGTGGTCTTGGCGTATCACCTGCAAATCCATGTGTATTTTCAAGCCCTGCCGTGTAGTGGGACCCTTGGAAGCCATCAGTCCTTCCTCTGTAAGCCTTGTCAGGAGTTTCTTTACCTCTCTGTTCTCTAGGGTATGTTAACTGTATTTGTGGCTATGTTTGTTGGCTACTGTCACCTGTGAATTGGTGTTAGCATCTGGGAGTGTGTAATCATCATATTATTTTTTATTTAACCTTTATAACCCTCATTCCTAGTGCAGCATCTCTTGTCAGGCCTTTATAATCAGGTTTCAACACTGGGTTTTCTGTAGCAGGTCAGAGCAGCCTTGAAATTTATTTTGTTCCCTTCTTTAGGCATTTTATTAACTTGGTCCCTAGTTACAATTTGTGAGTTACTGTTAAATTTAGGAAATTTGTATATCTTGTTCAGGATGTAGAATTTGACTTCCCTTGTACATATTGTGCAAGACTAGGAGCTTCAAAATTAGGTGGAGCCGTAATTGTGTTAAAGAGATGTTGTTTGGGATAGGGCATAAGGGATTTGCTTTGGGACAAGCAAACCAGTAGAAGAGAAGGACTGAAGGTGTAGAGAGCACTGTCTGAGTGGTAAGGCAGGTAGGGAAGGAGCCACGGTGTCAGCCCTCAAGCCACAGAGCAGGATCTTGGCTGATGCTGCTAATGCTCTGTTCTTCCCTGTGGCTCTTTGCTGGCCTTATCCAGGGCTTGGAGTGCCCTGCATGATGGCCCAAGTGAAAAAGCTGTGAGCTGACTCAGCAGGTTCTAGCTCTCCCAGAGGAAAACTGCAGCCCATGCAGAGTCTTTTCATGTTGGTCAGGGAGAACTAAGCCTTAGTTTACGATCTTTATGATTCTTCACATATCCAAACTTCGTCTCCCCACACACATTTACCCCTGGCTACAGTTTATGGCCATTTGTTTTCCATCCCAAACTCCCCATGGCAGACATCCTCACGAAGGTGGATCCTGCTGGTGCAGGTCTGCAAAGCTGTGATATTTCATAACTGCTTGTAGCCTGGTATACTGTGATTAACAGAGCCCAGGAAAAGATTAAAATTTGACAGATGATTTTTAGAAGCTCTGGGTCTGATGACTTTTCAGAGGGAAGATATGTTTTTGCTTTAACTGCGGATAAAGGATACTGTAACATCTCCACTGGTGGGCAAAGTTTAGTGGAAATAAACATTTAATGGCAGGAAAAACATTGTTTAACAGAAGTGGTAAACCTTTGGAGTTTGAACAAAGCTGTTATGTAGCTGTAATACCCTCAATGAAGGGTTAAAAACAGGAAAATATGCCAAGGCAAAGTCAGAGATACAAGACCACATAATCCATTCAGATTGCAGACAGAATAACTCCAGCCATGCCTAGAAGGTAACTGGACAAAGTACATTTTTTCCATTAGCTCAGCTCGTGCAATTATGCTGGTACAGAATTACATATTTCTGCACAGTTCTGGCCACAGAAGCTATTTCTTCATGCTCAGACCTGTTTGCTGGAGGTGAAACTGAGCTGGGTCATTGGAGCTGCAGAAAAACTCCTAATGAAAGAAAACTGCATGAGGTTGTACTTTGCAAGGGGTGGATGGCTGGATTAAGCAGCACACTAAGTAGTCCCCCAGGATATTTTTCAACTGCAATGCAAGCTCAGTGATCAAATATGGAACAGATTAACAGGAGGAGGGGTTGTATATTTCTTGTAAGTCACAATCTTTTATTCATGACTATCTGCAGTGCAATTCTTTTCAGGCACTGGTTTTTATGGTTGATTTTAGTGCCGTAATACCCATGGCATATCAAGCTGCCAGTATAGTTTTCTGATGAATTTATTTGCATCAATACTGTTTAAAATTAGTGCAGTAAGTGCAGGGATTAAAAGGAGTTATGTTTAAAAGGTCTTTATTTCTAGCACTCTGGCATATCTGTAAACACAGCTTTTAAAAATAGGATCTTAATGTTAGTTCCAGAAGTCCATATATAGTTGCTCAATGTGTGGCCAGATTTAATTATATAGCTACTCCCTCTGATTGCACGAGATCAAGAGATGTTCAGATTTCTGATTCTGATGAGAACAGCTGCTTTAAAGCTGAGCTTGTACAATCTTTTCTCCTATGTGTTTTGAATATTGAAAAAGAAATATTTTTTATAATTTTCATTAACCTTAGCTACACATGAAAGCATGAGCCTATGCCCCTTACAGTGAGTACTCTCCTCAGTGCATTTGTTGTAAAATCAAATTCCTGAATACTAATTTCTGAACACAGAGTACCTGTAAAGTTACCACTTTTGTTTTCATTAGTTTGGATGTTTTGCATGATCAAAATAGGACCTTGGTGTCTGAAATTTCTTACTTGCAGCTATACCTGTGCAAGTGCAGCCCTGCCCCAATCTGAGCAACTTGTGCCTTGCTGCTGCCTAAAGCCAAGTGCAGAAAGCAGATCCAACATCTCTGATCACAGCTCGCTGAGGGTATGCTGCAGGGAGAGGCTGTTTGATACTTTCACAAGGGCATGTAATGATAGGGCAAGGAAAAATGGCTTCAAACTGAAAGAGGGCAGGTGCAGATTGGATATGAAGAAGGAATTTCTCACTAGACAAGTTTTAAAGTCCCTTCTGACCTAAACCATTCTATGATTCTGTGAAAATGCAGTGATGGTCACAGCCTGTAAAAGAGTGGTGGTCACACTGCACAGATTGCCTTTTAGGGATCCTAAATAACTCTTCATACATACACATTTCAAAATTATGTGGGTTTGGGTAGAAATCTCTTCTCAAAGCCCTTCAGGACAGGCTTTAGCTTCCACGTCCATCACTGTGTGCCCCTCTGCCCCAGATCACTGCCCCTGCTTGAACTGTGGTAGTTAATTCTGAGGAAGCATTACCTAAAGCAATACCCACTGCTCCCCATGACACCCAGGGACAGCAGCATCTATTTTGCTAAATAGCCTGAATGTGTTTATACAGAGTGAGAGTTGCCTAAGATTTATTTTAATTGAGTATGACTCAAAAGTGAGTAGCTGTATGACTGAGAATGCTGTGGTGTTAAACTGATGTAAAGATTGACCAAAATATTTTTAGAGTTCAATGAATATATTGGGAAATGCTAAATCTTGCCAGTTCCTGCAAACCATGCTGGAGTGAGACTAAGCAGGGAACCTTGTGCTTGTCTCCAAATACAGGTATATATTAACTCTGTAAATGAGGAGAAATCATTTAGTTTATAATGTAGACATGTCTTTACACAGCAGAGCACTGGTAACAATAAGTTTAAGCCCTTCTGCTGTAGAATAGATTCTTTTTCATGGTGTAACAAATAATTAAAAGTGATAAGCTAAAATCAAAGAAAAAAAGGAAAATTATATGTAAGTGAGATGGGGCTAAAAGTTTGTCAATGGCATGGCAGGCTGCACATTAGCTTCTAAGGCAAGTGAGATGCATCTTTTTTCACATGAAATTCAAGCAAGTATTAGGGATCACAGTGTTCAGAACAGCCTGCTATGAGGTGGAGATCTGTACATTTGCTTGTTTGTTTCTTCTTCTCTGGTATTTTTTGTTCCCTTTGCTCAGATATTTTGCATTTAGATATTGAAGAATATATGCATATTTTATTTTGCTTGCATTCATTACTTGTAGTACTCTTACTGGATTTGTATCTAAAATTCTTTGAAATTTTAATATTCCTCAAACACTTAAAATCTGTCTGCTTCTGTGTTCTCTGTGCATTATCAGATGCTCTGTGCTGTCTTTCCAACAGCAGCCCTGTTTCATTTATCATACAACACCTGCTACCTATGCAATAGCTCCTCAAAGCTTTGATTTTATCCTCCTTGGCAATGTTCCCTCTCTTGAAAGACTGATTTTGAAGGAAGGGGCTTCCTTCAAAAGGGAAGGGAGGATGGCTGGGGAGATTTCACAGTGGGGTTTGGGTTTTTTGGGGGGGTGGGCTGGGATTTATTTCAGCACAAGAAATTTGCTTTCCCAGCATGCTCAACACCACACTTTTTATGGGAGAGATGCAGGCTCTGTGTGCAGCTGTGCTGAGGGAGTGGTGTATGACAGACAGCCGTGACCACACTCCTGGATCTGGCTGGGACTAGGAGAGCCTTTTAAAACTCCTTTCCTTTGAAATGAACCTGCAGTGTGACCCATGGTCACAAACAGCCTCAAAGACACCCAGAGAAGATGATCTCCATAGAGCTCAGCCATTAAGTGTGAGCAAGTTGCACACAGTGCTCAGCATACACAAAGATCTCTGAAAGATTTATACCTTGGCAAAATTTGTATGGAATTTGGTAGCAATGAATGAATGTATTCATATAACAAAGGCCATTCTTCCCTGGTCCCCAAAATCTGGTCTGTTGTTCCAGCGTACGCAAGCCTGAGATTTGTTTATGGAAAGGACAGATAATTTTGGTTAACATTTGTATAGAAAAGAACTTTGTTTTAATCTCAAAAATGTTTGGTGTATTTTGCTGCAAACTAAAATTAGATTAAAAAACTCCCAACTCTTTTCAGCACAAAACTGTCAGTGCAAATGTAAGTTTGTCAGAGCAATAAACAGCAAAAAATCAAGGTCTTATAAAGGAAAATTTGGCTAACCTGAGAGTCACTGCTATTAACTTTCCCTGTAACCTAATAAATAATCACTCTGAGGGCCCATCACTTCACCTGCAGCATTCACTGCCAGATCCCAAGTTAAAGGTGATAAATTCTGTCTTCACCCCTCCACCTCCAGCCCAGCTAGCACGATATTTGGATTTCATGCATTCTGTGTATTGACAGCCACTATTTTATACCCATTCAAGTAAGAAGCCTTCAAAATACTTAAAAATCACAGTTAAAACAAACTAATTTATAATAAATTTATTTATAATGAAAAAGCTGCTCCAATATATTAAAAACCCAAAGGCCCTGCTCTTGTTATCTGGATGCATAGATTTAAAATTATATGCACTCTAGCAACGGTGGCCTGAGCTTGGATGTGTTTGGAAGTGCTAGCCAGTGGAGGCTGGCTCAAGGCATGGGATTGGAAATTGGGGTACTCTGGTTTTGTAGTTAAATTCCTAAAAGCAGAAAAAGCACTCCAGATAGCAGATCCTGGTGAAGGACTTTGAAAAGTGAAGAAAGTAATCTTATCCATTACTGAATAGCTCTATTAAATGATGAGAAAAAGCTCAGCACCACCTTGTTATCTGCACATGACCTCTCTTGAGGCATCTGTGGCACAAAATAAAAAAAATTAAAAAAAAAGAAAAAAGATTAAACAAGCGCCTGAGAGTTCTGCATTTGAAAGCAGAGCTTCAGGACAGGGACACTTTCCAAAGAGCCATTTCAGGCAAAGGTCACATGTATGCATATAAAATCATTCCTGAAAGCAGCGCCTTTGTCCCCCAGCAATCTCCCAATGGAGCCATTGTCCTGCCGGGGCAGCTGGCACCCTGACTTCAGCCACGCTGCGCCGGGGCCGGGGCCGGGGCAGCCCCCGGAGCCGGCCCGGGGCCGGGGCAGCCCGCGACCTCCCCGGGACACTCCCGGCACAGCGCATCTGCCGCAGCCGCTCCAGCGCCAGCGCCGAGGGCAGTTTCCACGTCGAGCTTCAGACATGGAGAAAAAAGACCCGCTGGTACGGTAGGAGCATCTGCACTCCCCTTCTGCCCTGCGTGTTTTCCTGGCTTGCCAAAGTAGCCTTAAATATATTTCATTACAAGCAAAGTTCAGCTGATGGAGTGGCATGAATGTGGTTTTGCAAAATGCAGCTCGGATTGGGATTTGGCAAGTAGGAAGTCCTTCCAAAATGCATTCAGGGGTGATGCTGGAAGTCTCTTGATTCATAATAAAAGGGAAAATATTATTCAATGCACAGAGAAGAAAATGTATTTTAGAAACCATAGTAGTTCTCGTATAGCTTGTTTTGCCTCCTGAAGAGATCTCCTCTCTTAACCTTTTTAATATAAACTGCTTTTCACATATATTCTTACCTTACAGCAATATCAAAATTGGCATCCAGCACAGACATGAGCAAAGTATCTTGTGTTTTGTTTATATTTACCTCCTACAGTATTAATATTATGCAAGTTTATAAATATGAGTTTAGAACTCCTACATCACTTGGCGTTTGTTTTGTATTAAAATTTCCAGTGTCTGGAGCTTCACTGGTAAAGTCCTGGGCTTAAAGGCAATCTGTCTCAATAAAGTTCCTGTTACAGGTACCTCTCCCTAAGCCTTTTACTCCAGGGGAACTACATGGATTTCTTTAATCAGGGTAGTAACACTTCAACTATCTGTATTTTTTTCCATAACTCTTTATGCCACAACTGTAAAGTGTTGATTAGAGAGACAAGTTGATAAGGAGCAATAAAACACTGCATGCCTCATAGTTCCCCTACTCATAATGGACTCACAATGATTTTGATTATTCTGATTTTGAAGTATTAGTCTTGGGTCCTTCTTTCAAGTTTCTTTTGCTTCTGATTTGCTTAGATTTTGATTGTAATTTACTTCTAATTTCTGCTGATCTATGCAAGCTTCCTGTCAGCATGTGTCAGAGCTGTGCACGCTGCTCCTTACTGCCTCCACTCCGTGATGGAAACTCTCAGCTCTGCAAGTGGAATGGGATACTGACTTGTCCATGAAAAACAAAAAAAGGGAAATAGGGCATTTCAAGGGTGTCGAGCTTCTGCCTGAAGTTTACACGAGTGCTCCAGCTCTCCCCACTGGACATGTGGTGGGATGCTGGGGAGGTGGGCTGGGGGCTGGCAGAGAGCAGTGGCTGTGCCTGGTGGATAGGGAGAGATACTGGGGGGTTGCCTGTACCTAATAGAAAGCAAAGGTGACTGTACCCCTAAGATTGGCTGCCCACAGCCTGCTGGAGGACCTGCTGTACTTGCTCAGGGACAGATGGAGACATTTTTAGATTAAGAGCTTCTCATGAAGCACAAGGCTGGAGAAATGTTTCGTTCTAGGAGGCCAGCCTGTATAAGATGTTAAGAAAACCAAATAGCACTCCATTTGTGTAGTAATGTTTATTCTACAAAATCTTAGCTTATTTCAGAGGTTGTAATATGAAGGTTAAACTATAAGTTTAATATTCATCAAAGATGCCAGCTGAGTCTGAATGCCAGACAGCTAAAGATATGTTAGCATCGTTCTTGAAAGCTGGAGCTGTTCATAGCAGTGCCTGCACTGCAGCCTTTACCAAAGGATGCCAAATGACTCCTTTGACATTAGCTGAACTGGAAGTGGAGGTAATGAGTATTTGTGAGATGAATGAAGTGGTGCACAAGACTGCTCCTGGCAGCACTGGGGCTAGCACCAGCTTGTCCGAATTCCCATGTGCTACTGGAAGTGCTCATTTATGGCACTTCCCCAGATTAATGGACCTCTTCCAGTCCGTTAATCAAAACCTGATACTGCTGACACACCAGCAACACAAACTGTTCTTCAGGTGCTTACAAATCTGACAGCATCCTTGACCTGTGCCACACTTTGCTGGATGAGGGGTTTTGAGCGTCCCAGCTCAGGTCTCCCCATGCCACCCACACCAGCCCAGATGGGATGCACCCTCCCCTGTGCTCATCACCGGGTGAGATGACAACTGTGTTTGAAGGGAGCCAGACCAAATGATCTCACAGGCTTTCTTTGTCTCAAAACCCATGAAACTGTGTGTGCTCCAGAGAATAAAAGAGAACAGGGTCACTGTTACTTTGGTACACAAAAAAGACATAAATATAGAAATAAATACATATTGGCTCTATCACTTTTGGGGAACTACTTCCCTATTGTGTATAATAAAAATAAATTCCATGAGACAGATTCATGGTAAATGGTCTTCTGTCCTAGAAGGCTTCATGTTTCAAAACACTGAAGTGACAAATTGCTTAAAAGTTTTAGTTGATAGTGCTGTATGTGAAAAATTGGATGAAAAGAGATTAAAAATACAAGACAATAGCAGGTATGCTCAGCTCCTGTCTTCTTGCCCTAAGCCAGACAGAACTTTTCTACTATTGCAGATGGATTACATCCATGGCCGGGATATTGTTTCCTCAGATACTTGCTCTTCTAATACAGTTCCTAGCCAGCCGTTTTCATTTCTTTGTGGGGCTTCATGCCTCCTTCCATACTGTTTTTCTTGTGAAGTAACTCAGAAGTCTTGTCCAAAAGCTTTCTCCTTTGTTGATCTAACTTCATTGTCTCTTGTAGAGATTTTTTACTAGGAAGCTGTGCTGGGTCGGCCTTGTCTGGCTGCCAGATGCCTACTCGCTCAGTCTCCCTCCTCAACAGGGGAGAGGGAGAAAATAAGATGGAAAAGCTAATGGACTGAGATAAAGACAGGGAGATCACTTACCCAATTAGTGTAATGGGCAAAACAGACCCAAGCTGGTAAAAATGAATTCAATTTGTTGCCATCTAAAATAGATTTAGGTAGTGGGAAGCAAATTAAAAAATTAAAACAGCACCTTTCTTTCCCCTTCTCCCAGTTCTTCATTTCTGGTTTTTCCACCTCTCCCCACCATCCCAGGCAGCACTGAGGGGATCACCAGTCCATAAGAGCCCCTCTCTGCTGCTCCCTCCTGCTCACACATCTCCCTGCCCCGCTGTGGGGCCTTTCCATGGGCCAGGGTCATGCAGGACAAACCTGCTTCTCAAAGGTGTTTTCTGGTGGCTGCAGGGGAATCCCTGCTCTGGTGCTTGGAGCACCTCCTCCCCTCCTTCCTCGGTGACCTTGGTGTCTGCAGAGCTGTTTCTCTTACTTTCCCCTTCACTCATCACTACCTGCACAGTGCTTTTTACCCTTTTCTGTTTTGCTCTACCCGAGGCGCCATCTTGGTCTCATGAGGGGCTCGTGAGGGCCTCAGCCGTGTCCTGCAGTGGGACAGGCTCTGTCCGGTCCATGGCAGCCCCAGCCTCTCCAAACAATGCCCTACTGCACGTGTTTCTGGATTCTCACCCTCTGATCTTCTGTTTCCATGTATTTTTTTAGGTAGTTAAAGATTTTAACCTGAAAGCCTTCTAGTTTTGAAGACCTCTCTGGCTTTGCTGTCACTTAGCTCTTCACCAGTTCTATCTTCCTTTTTTATTTTGAAGAAGTTCCTGGAAACCCATCCTTTTCCATAACCTAATTTTTTCCTCCCATGTCTTCTGATGTAGAAATCTGCAGAAACACCACTAGCAGGATATGGCCAGGGTTGTTCCTGCCTTCTTCTCCTGAAGCCCTCCCTCCTGCAGCACCCACCTCCCATCCCCCTCACTGAAATGTCACATTTTATTTCCTTCACAGATTTCTGTTCCCTGCTGCTTGCTGTTAATGCATGTTCAGCTGAGGTCCTGCCTCTCATACCTGTGGTGCTCATGGAACTTGGGATATATGGATTGTCCTGGGTAATAATGCTTTGTTCATGCAGGCTTCTTGATCTATGCCAAATCTCAAGCTTCTGGCTCTATACTGGCACAAGTGGCAGTGGAGGTGGCTGCTGGGACATGGCAGGATGAGCTGCTGAGGCTTCCAGGCTACACATGCACTTAGCCAGCACTAGCCCACTAGTTCCCAGACACATCCATACAAACCATCCCCCCAGGTCACTCTTTTGCCAGAAGTGGATAATTTGCAAAGGGAAAATGTGTTTACCTGAAGAAAGGATGATTGTACTGCTCTGTTCATGCAATAGCAAAAGCTCTCAGAGGCAGCAAAGGCAGGACTTCTGAAATGGGCTCCAAAGGGAGCCTCCAGGTTTTACAGAGAGCCCTATGCAAACCTGGGACAGGATTGGAACACTTCCCTCAGCTGTTTTGCAAACAGCATAACAAAGCAGAGGGGAGGAATTCATCCCAGGGACACCTCATCCCACACCCTGAATTTTCAATTACTTGACTACAGCAACTGGGCTCTGCAGAATTGCCCCAGACTGCCTAATTTAAGTGCTAGTCCTTGAGGCAGGAGATTTTCATGCAGCAGGATGCACCAGCACTCATGACAAATAGCAGTAAAAAGGGCAAAGATGCTGAAGTGAATTCCAAGGTAGGAGTTACTATCCACAGGACATTTGTGGATTTGGACCTATTGCTGTATATTTTGCCCTGCTGAAAAATATTCTAAGTAGTATTAGCTGTATGTCCCTAGTGCTGTTGACGAATGTGACAGCTTGAAAACCTTTTCTGGCCAGTGACAGAAGAATGGGGGAGTGGGACAAGGGTTATTGGAGCTGGGACAGGATGGTGGTCAGGAACCTGTGTTGTGGAAACAGCAAAGGGGGACCAGCCCTGCACCAAATTCAATGTTGGAGCTGCCAAAGCGGACAGGGAAAAGCTCTGATTGCAACTGCAAGGACTGTAACAAATCAGTGCCCTTCCAGCTGTACCAGCCCATGGCTTGGAGTGTCAGCATTGGCCTCAGGTGTGAGTGGGATGGTCGGAACTGGCACTCACCTGTATCAGGCTCAGTGAAGGATGGTCAGTGCAATACTTAAAGACTTCACAGGCTGTATAAAGAGAAAATAGGGCTTGGTTCAGCCACCTTTGGAGAAAGAATATATGAGTTTGTGGCTGCAAGCTGGTACCTGCACCAGGTGACACTAGAATAGAAGTACGGCTTCCTCAGTCATTTCAGGCATTCCTCGAAGGCTTTTTGCACACCCAAAATTAATTTCGGTTGGCACAATCATAAACATCCAGTGGATGAAAATACAGTCATTATGAGGGTAAGAGAAAATGTACTGATGAAACAATATTTTGTAAATAATTAAGTTGCCATCACCTGTAAATGCCTGTTTTTGTTTCTTTCCGGGCTGAGGCTGAGCAGCTAAGGTGGCAGTGAAAACAACAGGCAAACCCCAGAAAAGGTCACCCATCCAGCATGGACAGAGGGAATGCTGTAAGATGGGGTGAAATTCTGTTTGAGCTCATGACCCTTCATCCAGGAGAAATGTATGAAGCCCTTAAGTGCCTTCTGAATATCCAGAATAATAGAACTCCTTTCCCTGCACAGGGGAACAGCAATTCTTTGTAAATTCCTTGTAAATAACAGGATTGTACCAGAGAATCTAAGTCCTTGCTTGGAGGAAACAACCTGAAGGGTCCCAGTCTCAGCTGGCTGCCAAGTCCAAAAGCACTGACTCAGGTAATTGGTGCTTGGCTACATAAATTCAGTGCACCTAAAGACGCTCTACTTTTTTGACATTCCCTAACATATAATGGACTTGTGCAGTAGAGTACAACTGAAAGAGCATTAGCAATAGAGCAGAGATCACAAGGATGTTTTCCTCCTTCCAAACCCCACAACAGCAGGAAAAAGAAGGAGATTCCCTTTTGGAGTCTCCAAAGCTCTGTTCTCCTAATATATTTTGTCTCTTTTCACCTTCAACACTAAGTTGTCTTTTTCTGCCCTCCCATTGCTCTGCCAAGCCAGCCCAATATCCCCCACAGATGGCAGGAGATGGCTGTGACAGTCATGGGATATTGGGTACCCTTCATCTACTGTGCTGTCCTTGGAGTTGCTGTTGGCAGCATCGAGCCTGGTTTGTGTGTGGAATCTGCCACTTCTCCAGAAGTTTCCCATGCCTCTCCCCTGTGCTTTCTGCCCTGCAGTCTGACTGTACTTCCACCAGCCCTTTTACAAAGGGGTTTGGAGTTTGGCTTATTTGTTTTATCCACAATGCATCAGAGTAGGAAGCAACAAATGTTTTCCTAGTGTACTTTTTTTTAAATTCAGTACCTTCCAAAACCATGCTGGAATTATCTGCAGAATCGAGCAGATGCTTCAGCAGGCTTAGACTCAGAGCAAGCAGGGGTATGAACATGAGGTTACAGTCCCACATCCATTTTCAAACCAGCTTTCACGGCTTAAGCTACCACAGAGGAAGTTTGTGCTCCTGCTGTGTCTCAGTGCAAAGGGCACTCAGTTCGCACAGGGGTAGGGGTGCTCCTCCTCTGGTGACTTCAGCTGTCACCTGAACATATTGCTGCTCCTTGCCTCTTGCCATCATCCGTTCTGTCTTCTTTCCCCAAAGTGTGTTGGATTTTTTTTTGTTTTACAGGTGATTTAATCATTCTCTCCCAAAAGACTGAAATGTTGAGCTTGCACACCTGAGCAGGGACAGCAGGCACTGGAGGCCCTCCCTGCAGCTGGCAAAGGAGATGTCCCTGCTCTCTTCAGCAGAGCAGTACTTTACTCAAGTCCTTTTTACATGGGTTGGATCAGGTGCCACCATCAAAGTTGTTTGGCTTCAGTGTCTTGGAGAAAATTTAGCCGTGGACAGTGAAAAGATAATAAAATAAACAGTTTTGCAGACTCTCTGTGGATGCCCAGGAACATCTGTCTCTGCCACAGAAATCTTCAACAAGTATAATTTTAAGCTGGTTTCAGTCTTGTCTGCTGTGAAAAGGGCATTTACCAGGGTGGGGAGCCTTCTCTGAAGCCTGAGCAAAGCAGAGCTGCTGTTGGTCTACAGCAGTCAGCAATCACTAAACCAATGAATTGTTTCTTTCTGGAAGTCTTGTTTTGTTAAATAAAAAACCAAAACATGAGTTAAACAAAACTCAGTAAGATTATTTGCTTTAAAATAATGAAGAAATCTATTAATATTTACGTGACCTGAGTTTCCCTGCAGTTTACTTGTTTAATCCATTAGAAAAAATACTTTATTCCTTTCCAAAGTTTTATGCTGAGAAAGTGAAAAACGTATTTGCCTAAAACCCCCTGATAATCCTTATGTAAACCAATGCAGAGTTGCGTATTTTTGATTACTATAATTTTTGATTACTATTACTAGCATTTTTCTTCATTATTTTTATATTGCATTCCTACAGACTTTGAAATTTATTCAGTTACACATTATGATATGGGTTTTAAAAAATCATTCAGCAATGGATCACATAGTTTTGTTGTTGAAATGTTGCCTATACTTTTCTCACCCTTAGATAACAGGGAGTACTGTTCCAACAGGATGTTTTTCCCTTTGTACTTACATTTGTCATCTTTGCATTCGGTTGAAATGAGAAAAAAAAATGTGACCTTCAACTGAACTTGTGGTGACATGTTTCAACTTAGGAAAATTTGTGATGCTTGGAAAGTGGCCCATCTGTCTGAAATGACCCAAAAAGCAAGATGCAATTGTTACACGCTTTTGTGCTTTGCCATTACAGCAGGCAGCAGCAGCTGCCTATTAAGAAATGCAGGGTGTTTAGTGAACGCGGCGGTGACACCGCTCCCCTGCGGGGAGAGCAGAGCTTGTCCCGGCCCCCTCCCCGATGCTCCCCAGTTACAGCGCCCGGCTTGGGGCTCGGGAGCAGCAGCAGCCTGCAGCTCACTGTGTCTCACTGCTGCCAGGGCTGAGGACCAGGACAGGAAACTCATCCAACTGTTAAACCTGTCAAAGGAAGGGAAGTTTTTAACCTGTTTTGATTTACAGGGTATCTCTAGAAATGGTTGGGGTGAGAGGATGGAAGAGATAGCAAGGACTTGCCAGTCTGCCGGGACTGGTGGTAGACATTAGGTATCTGGTTTCTACTTGCTGGGTTTATTTCTGTTCTGAAGGAAAAGGGCAGAAAAGCCAGTTATTACAAGGTATTGAAATACCTCACCCCTCTCAACAGCTAGGGATAGCTTAAAAAGATGTCTTTCAACTATGAGAAAAAACAGTACACCCAAAAAGGGACTGCAGATGGGATTAAGTTTATTAACATGTTACCTGTGTCCCCATTTTATGCATTTTTCTATGAACAAAAGCCTGGACAGTTCCTGTTGTATCCTCTGCCACATAAATGTTCATGTGGCCAGTGAATCAGATCAGGCAGTTTAGGCAGCGTTTAATAATTGCTGTTTTTCTCTTTAAGAAGACATCTCTTCTTCATCAGCTGTATTAATTTCTTCAGGCTTTCCTTCTCTTTGTGCTGGACTGATTGCAATTAGTGATGTAGACCTGCAGTCCTTATGCAAAAGACTATAAAATTGATCTGCTTGAGTGAGGCTCATGCTCATGTGAAATAGTTTCAAGCCCCAGAAAGCCCTCAGCTTTTTTTTTATTTTTTGTCTTAACTGCAACACTGCCAAGATCTGTTCTATGTTCATGCATTTATTTACCATGCCAAAAAAAAAGCTTTCATAGGTGGAAACACACATCACCATAACAGCAGCCAATTCTTCAGCCTTCTTCATGCCTCTTATACATAGAACCAGGAGGAAGATGTGCCCACCTGAAAGCATGTCCCTGTTTGTTGTGTGGGACTCCTCTGTTTCCAGCCTGACACCACTTTGATCTTTCTGCAGAAGTATTGATGCTGCAAAGCATGTCCAAAGACTCAGCTGCAGGCAAGTGGAGAACAATTTGTAGTGACATATCCCTTTAAACTGAAATCAAATAGGATTTTGCTGTTCTGAAAATATCAGTGGGGTTTTTTTAGATTAACTAGGAGAGGGATATTAATTAAAATATTTCTTTTTTGATCCAAGTGCTGAAAACATGAAAAAAAAGTATTTCAAACAAACAGAAACTCTTGTTTGCAAAGAAAACAAAATAAACAGTATTAATTATATCCACATTTTACTTGTAGGGGAGAGTCTAGCACTTGGAAATTTTTTAATCATATCCAAACCTTGACCTTGAAAATGTGCCAAAATAGAGTTTGAGCTGAGGGTAAATGTAATCAAGCCAGAGAGAGATGTTGCAGGGTTATTGTAGAAGTCCCCACAAGAAGTTTTATATACCCAGGAGATTCAAAGATAATATTCTACTGAGAAAGGTTTGAACATGGCAAAGGATGTACACAGAAATTACAAAAAGAAACTAGAAATATCATCTGAAGTCTAGAAAACCTGCTTTTTACATCTTTAAGTAGCTTTCCCATCCTTGTGAGGTTTTGGTTTTTTTAGTTTGTGGTTTGGGTTTTTTTTTAGGGTTTTTTGCTGTTGTTTGTTAGCTTTTGTTTTGGTTGGGTTTTTTTTCTCATTTAGCTATAATTCATTATTTTAAAGGCATTATGGTTTTTGTGGAATGTAATAGGTTGTATCACTTGTAAAATTCAAATAAATTAACAGTTATTGTGTGTGGCATATGCAAGGTACCATGCAAGGCCCTTGAAATCTCCAGACTGCTGCATGGGGGGTAGGTGGGTGGATTTCACACCACTGAGATCTACAGCTCTTTGAAAAAGACCGATGTAAAGCTGTTAATGGGCACCTGTGACATCCATATCAAGCAGTGGAAAACAAGAGTGAGGACCTGAATACACAGCTTTTATGGGCTGTGCTAAAAACACCTATGGGCCCTGTGGCTCCATGTTTCACTCCTTCATATTCTCCCTGAAGATGCGATTTTTCATCACAGAACAGTTTTGTTTTTTTTTACAGTTGCTAGAATTTTTATATATGACTATCTTAAGAAATACAATTCTCAGTGCATTTCAGTGAAGTACTTGAGCTGCTTCATAATAGTAAAGTTGTCCAGAAACTGAATTGTGTGTGTGTTAGTTTCCTTGAAGATGAGGAAGGCGTGGATATTGGACTGGCATTAACGCTGCTGCTGCTGCCGCGTGAGGTTTGCCGTGAGAGGTGTAACACCGTGGGTTGCAGTGGGTGGTGTATTAGTTGTGGTACTGCTGGGAGAGAGACAAGCATCAAGCACCCAAAGCTTTCTCCAGGTCACTGAGAACTCCTCTCCTCTTTCCAGCTGACCTAGCTCTCCTGCTAAAAGACATAACCTCTCTTATAAACATTGTTCTGCTTGATGCCACCACAAATGGTGATTGTCCATGGAGGGTGCACTTGGGCTAAGACCCCTCCACAGGCATCATAGGCAGCTTCTGGAGCTGCAGTGCTATCACCAAATCCACAGTCCTCACTGAAGCTGTTGTATCTGATGTGGGGTGTGAGAAAATTTATTTCTCTACTGCATTATGTCCTCCTTTTTCACCAGGCTGCTCATCAGCGTTTCAGTCATTATCCCAGTGAATATACAAATGTTTTACATAAGTAAAGCAGAGACAGGGACTTGGATCCTCCCCTGGCCAGTGTTTCCTCTTCTGTCTCTGGGTAGGCAGAACTCGGTTTCAGACAGGCATGAACCCACTATCCCTGTGTTTTGAGCAGGACACGTACATGAGGGTGAGGTGAGGTGAGCTGAGGAGGGGTGGGTGCAACATGCACTGCTGGTCGACGTGCTTCACTGGTAGTACTCAGTGAGTTTTGGCTGGATCTGGGTGCTCTCCTCCCAGCCCTGTGAACCCTGCAGGCATTCTATAGGATGCTCAGAAATGTTGATGGGCCTATATGTGCCTAAGGAACTTGGTGCTTCAGGGGCTGGGCTGCAGCAAACTGCAATTTTGAAGACTTTAATTTGTCCCTGATTGTCCCTGAGGGTCTGGCACTGCTTTATGGATCTTTCTGGCCAAGAAAGTCATCCTCAGCACAGCCCTCTAGGGCACCAGGCACTATGATTTGCATACCATTCCCCTCGGGGCAGTGATGAGCAGACAGATAATTGAAGACTGGTGGTGTTTTGAGAAACTGCGGTGAGGAGGGTGTACTTTCATGTGAGCACAGCCTGGTTTGTGGGTCTCCCCAGGCTCATGGGGTAGCAGAGGGCATAGTGGTGCAGCTCCTTGGCAGTCTGTCTTGTGCCTTCTGAAGTTCCACCTGAATGTGAGGAAGAACTTATTTACTGTGACAGTGACTGAGCACTGGAACAAGCTGCCCAGAGAGGCTGTGGAGTCTCCTCTGGATATATTCACCATCTGTAGAAATGTGCTCTAGGGAATCCTGTTTGATTAGGGAGGTTGAACTAGATGACCTCCAGTGGTTCCTTCCAACTTCAATAATTCTCTGAGTCTGTAATAAAAACGTGGTTTAAAGTCCTTTATACACAGGAATCAGCTCCACTTGATATGTTGTGCCTCTTTGATTTTGTTAAGACTCAGAGTGTCTTCAGTAAGGTACTCAACTCTTCCCATGCTCACTCTGGCTGCTGGAAGTTCATTTGGTTTCCCAGTGCTTGTACCTGAGTACAATTGATGTGGATACTACTTGAATTTCTACTGTTTGTCAAAAGGTTTTGTTCCTTGAAATTGCTATTTTGTGCACTCAACTGACTGTTTTTCTTGGCCACAACTCTACATGGATGCTGTGTTTGGGAGGATGAGAGCTCTGAGACACTATAGAGAAGTCCTTCACCTTTCTGTCTTTCATGTTGTTGTCAACCCTACTGGAGGCTTTCACCCTTGTTCCCCAGTCACCCGATGCATCCAGCACTCAGTGCAAAGTTGACAGGAGTAGCTAAAAAGGCTCATTTATTAGAGTCCACTCCATCCCCAGCCTCTGACTCAGCCAGTACACTTGATTTCTCTGCATTCCTTTTCTCATTAGAAAAACTGCTCAAGAAAAATGAGTTTTATATAAGATTATAAGTACTGCCTTGCTTATATTAACTCAATGGAATAGCTTTTGATGCCACTTCCCATAGCATTCTTCTGGAGAAATTGGCTATTCATGAGCTGGATGGGTGCCCTCTTCACTGGATTAGAAATCTGGCTGTATGTCTGGGCCCAGAGAGTGGTGATAAAGTTAAATCCAGTTGGTTTCCAGTCTCCAAGGCTCACCACTGGGGTCAGTTCTGTTTAATATCTTTAATGATGATGTGGACAAGGGGATTGAGGGCACCCTCAGTCAGTTTGTTACCCAGCAGAAAAGGACCTGGGAGTGCTGATCAACAGTGCCTGAACATGAGCCAGTGTGTGCCCAGGTAGCCAAGGCAGCCAATGGCATCCTGGCCTGGATCAGAAAGAGTGTGGCCAGCAGGGCAATGACCTGGCTGGGGAGGCTGCACCTTGAATCCTGGGTTCAGTTTGGGGCCCCTCACTTCAAAAAGGACATTGAGGGGCTGGAGCATGTCCAGAGGAGGGAAACAGAGCTGGAGAAGGGTCTGGAGCACAGATGAGGAGAAACTGAGGGAGCTGGGGCTGTTTAGCCTGGAGAAAAGCAGGCCCAGGAGAGACCTTATCACTCTCTACAGCTGGAGCCAGGTGGAGTTTGTTCTCTTCTTCCAAGTAATGCATAACAGGGTGAGACAAAATGGCCTCAGGTTGTACCAAGGGAGGTTTAGACTGGATATTAGGAAAAATTTCTTCACAGAAAGTGTTGTCAAACTGTTGTCAAACGGCCCAGGGAAGCTGGTGGAGTCACTATCCCTGGAGGTATTTGAAAGACGTTTAGGTGCGGCACTTAGGGACATAGCTTAGTGGTGGACATGGGGTTGGACTCAGTGATCTTAATGTTTTTTTCCAACCTAAACGATTCTGTGATGCTGTGACTCTGTGAATATTTGTAACTGGAAATGGCACAGCACGAACGTCTCCTGTGAGGCGCCATCTGGTGCCTCGTTGTAAGCTCTGCATCCCGTGTTAAATCCGTGTAATCACACAAGCCTGAAAACCAAAGGCCAATTTTTATGCACAAAAACTGAGGAAGAGGCATTTCATATTCTGATGATCTTGTTAAAATTCCTTTTTAACGTGTTTCATTTAAGCCTTAAAATTTCCACTGAATTGCTGAATTTGTGGGCCAGGAATACATTATTTCAGCTTTAGTCCTTTCTTTTCTGATTGCTAAAATGGCAATTAGTTGCTGAAAAAATTAGTTGCCACTGATCCCAACAGTGAAATTTTTCCTGAACAAAATCATTAGACCTTGTTTATGCTAATAAGTTCCTTTTGAATCTGGGATAGCTTCAGGCACAATCCTTGTGACAAAAAGAACATTGTGCATCTGACTGTGTTCAGTTCAGAGCTACTGGAAAATGTGTCTTACATAACACAGACGAAAAAGATTAGCAGTTTCAGAGTCATCATCTATAGTTCTAAAGGACATTACAAAGGAGGCTAATTAATTTAATACACTTGTAACATGAACTAGGAAACATAAAATAAGTTCTTCCGTTTATGTAAAATTGTGTTACATGAATGGAAGAATGAAATATGTATGTTTAAATGGGTAGAAGTCATTCATAATGCCGTATTTTTTGGTTTTATTTGTTGAAGTTTTTTTCTGAATGACCATTTTTAACAAATATAGGAACTTTTTTTCAAAAAAACTGAGGACCTGTGTCTTAAGAAGATATGCAGGACAGCAAAGGCTCTGAAATTGAGAGCATCTCAGAGACTTCATGTATTGGTTTGGGCACACAAAATCAGCCACCCGATTTGAAAAGTCCGTTGTGTTTTTCCTGAGTCCCTTGGTGATCCAAAGGTCCTAGCCTGGAGGAGAGCTTGGGGCTGGTGATTCCCATATTTTGCATCTGAAATGATGAACTTCATTAGTTAAGACACATAGGCAACACCGTTGAGCAATTTTATTTGTGACTTTAGGTTTCCCTTCTGCTGCGGTCACACACTGCTGTACTTACCTTGTGTTTGGGGATGAAGTTGTTTAACCACAGGATATACCAGAGGCTAAGGGCAAAGAATTTTATAGGAACAGCTAGTAAAACCTTTGACAATTACTTTTCTTTAGACCTCTATGAACAGCTTTTTGCTAGAAAAAATAGTGCCTATTGCATCCTATTTTTTTTTTCAGCCCAGCTAGTGATAAAGTGAGCATTAGAAGATGGGTCTTGAATTCATAGTCTCAGTTTGTGCAAGGAAAACGAACACATGGTCCTGCTGTAGGAATTTTCAAGCTAATTACATTCCCTTGAGCTTTGCAATGCAAAGTTGCAGCTGCACAATGGAGCCACTTTCAGTTAAGAAACTGCATAAAAAAGAATCAGGTCCTAGCAAAGGCTGGCAGGCTGACACTTGGGCAGCAAAAAGAAGGGATTTTTAGACTCTGTCCTGTAAAGCTACACCATGGGCAAGTTATTTCAGCAGGTAAAAGTTACCTCTAAACAAAGTTCAAAATTGTATGTGTTTAATACTGCAAAATATTTTAAAGAAAACTGTACTGTGTCTTTCAATGCCGGTATAGAATATGGGACAGGTCCCAAGGGAAGCTCAGTCCACCCGAGGGCTTACAAACCTTGACTCTGTCCCTTTAAATGTAATTGTTAGTAAACACATTCATGAAAGAAGCTTTCATCAGAGGAAAAAAAAGTGGCAAACTACAGTGGTAAATAATTTGCCTTGGCAAATAATATTTAAGCCACTGATTTGAACCGTAATTCTGTTCAGCATTATCATTTGCTTTGTAAATAAAAGTGCTTATCCAAACAGCCAAGCTTTCTGTTGTTGATGAAAATGGGGAAATGTGGGGCAGAGGGAACGTGTCACTTCCCTTCCTTTCTGGAAGTCTGGGGTTTCCAGCTATTCAGATGAAACTGCTTGTGTTTCCATCGATACGAGCCTTGCCCTGCCACAGCAGCGCGGCAGAGCACGGTTGAAAAATGCCCCCCTGCCCCCCTCTCTGAAGGTGTCTCCAGTTTCGAGGGGCCTCTGCTCGGCAGCCCAGTGAGGAACTTGGGGAGCAGCCGCGGAGAATGAGCCGGCGCTCCCCAGAGCCGCCCGGCCGTGCGAGCGCCGCGGCTGCGGGCGCGCCCGGCCGAGCCCCCCGGGCTGCCACACCTGACACCAGCCGGGCCGCTTTTGGGGTGGCAGCGGCAGATTTGCATTTCGCAGCCCCCAGCGAGCTTCCCCCCGCTTCTTCTCTGAGCCAGATGGAGCATTTGGTTTCTCTTTTAAGCATGTTACTTTTGTGAGGAGAATAAAACGAGCAGGAACAGCTCTTGGCCGCAGCGGCACAAGCGAGCCCCGCTCTGCCAGAGGAAACCACATAAAAGCGCGCGGGTGTGCGTTTGGGGGGAGGGCGTAGCGAGCGATGATGCCTGGAGCTCCTTGCACTCGGAGCTGCGATTTGTGAGTGAAACATGATGAAATCACCCCCTGGACAAATCAGACGAGCCTGTCAACCTCACCAGGTGGGATTACTCGTAGCTAATAGCCTGAACTCCCGAGCAAACAGAGCTCTGCGCTCACTATAAAAAAAGGCGACAGTGCGGCGCAGGCTTTTCAAGAATTCCCTGGTATGGCTAAGCAGGGCTGCGTCCACTCGCACCAGGTAGGGGAGGAGAGGAGCGTGTTTGCTTTTAGAGGAGGAGTAGCCCGTCTCTCCTGAATAAGTTCCTACAAAAAGGAGCGTTTCAGCTTCAGAAAGAGATGTTTTATTCATAAACCCCTTCTGGTTTGTGTTTCTCTCCAACGGTGACGCTGTCAGCTGCTGCTCCACTGATGGGAACTGCAGTGCTGGGGAGCTCCAATGTACTGAGGACCATCTCTGCCCTTTATGCGTAATGCTCTTAGTGCAAAAGTCCTGCTTCTTGCACAGTTTGCTTACTTTTTGCTGTTTTACTTTTGCAGGTTATATCCTTATTTGCTTTTGCCTTTGGAGTAAATGTCTGCATGGGATTTACAACAAATCGATTTAGGAGATCTGAAGAATGGGACGAGGGCCCGGTCTCAGGTACAGTAACAGACATAAATTGTACATCACCATATACCCTTATGTTATAGACTGTGGTTACAAACCATTCCTATTCTGTAACAGTAGTTCGCTTGTTCCTTTTCCCTCTAGGATATAGAGAAGAATAAATAACTCACTGAGCCTGAGTCAGTTGACCTTTGGGACTCACCTATAGGTCTCCTATTTACTTAAACTTTTGCTCTGTGTGCATGTGACTATGGAAAATTTAGCTTATTTTAGGACTGAGCACTGTCAGTCTCACAGAGGCTGGTCTCATCAGCTCCTGAAGTGTTTGCAGTGTTTTGTACTCTTCACAGCTTCCTCCTAGCGCTAAGAGAAACTCCCTGATGGCTTTAAGGGTGGTGGGTTTATTTTGGTAGCATTGAAGCGGTTTCTAGAAACTTGATTAATACTTTCAAGAGGCACTGGTGAGAAAAGCTTTTGGGATTTCTGTGGCTCCTGAGGTCATGCTGGTTTGTGAACAGTAGACGGCAGACATCTGACGGCGGAGAGGGCTGGGAGAGGAGAGCAGGTGTTCGTGCAGATGTGCTGTCACCGAGTCCTCTGCTTTTCTTACGCCTACTACTTTTTTTCTTTGGAAGACGGCAAGAACATGCCACACGAGGAAGTGTTATTTATGTTGTGGGGCAGTATAGGGTTCTGTGAACTCAAGCATAGTGCAAATGGAAAAATGTATAAACCAGACAACTAGTCTTTTTTTATTCAAGAAAAAGCAGCCTTGAGTTGTGTCTCTGTTCCTTTGGCAGGAGAAAGGAAACTTGCGGTCATTGACTTAGAGCTGGTTAACGTAACTGAAGTGAAAGGGCTTCATTTGCAGTGCCCGTCTGTAATGATAGCCTGTGAATTTTAATTATAAAATTGTTTGCCGTGGTCAGAGTTTGTTGTGTTCCTGGTAATGTATCTGTGTCCTCCTGTCCTCCCTCTTTGAGGAATTGGTGTCTAATCACAGCCGCTGTCAGGGCTGCTGGTCACTGAGTAGAGGCATTTTAGGTAATCAAGAAGATAGTGGCTGTTGCTTTTGATCTTTATAGAAGTAAAAGAAAAAAAAAATTATTGCTTGAAAAATAATTTTAAAAAATGTTCTAGGATGTTAACTGTAGAACAGATGTGTAGTGTATGTAATAGGGATGGGAAGGATTTGCATTTCAAATGTTCAACACCTGAGTGCCAGTTGCTTTGCTTTCACTGGTGACTCTCTAGGTCAGGGCTCAGCTGGTTTTTACTGAAGACCAAGAGGTCTGATATTAGGGTCCCATGGCAGCTAATCGGTGCCAGCTCTGCTGAGCCAGCCAGCACTGTTCAACACCTCCAGGGCTGGGAACAGTAGTTGTGTGCTCCTTCGGATAGCAGGAGGATTAGCTCAGCATTCCAGAAAAGTAGGAGGAAACACAGGATCTCTTGAAAAGGGCAAGGAGATGGCGTACTTTTGGAAATCTATTGAAAATTTGCTTACAGTGCATATTGGGACTGACCCAGCACCTGGCATTGAAGTAGTCCAGTCAAGGGTGCAATACTGAGAAACAAAAGTAATGGAGGATTTTGTCCATTCTGTGTTTATGTAGCTTGGTAACTTTAATTGCCAGAGGAAAAAAATACGATAGCAAAGCATAAAGGAGAATAGTCACAGTAAAGTATAGACAGTAAAATGTTACACTGGAGATGTTGTAAGGGTTTTTTAGCAAAGTGAAAGTCCTGTGATCAAAGAACCTTAGTCACTCTTAATTGCATGACTTCCAATTATATTTCATTAGAAGAGCAGTCCAACGAAATATCCAGAAAAAAAAGGTTGGTATAAATTTCTTTTTCAACTTCACTGTTCTTTTGCTTATTTGCTCCCAAGTGTCTTGATGTTGAGAATTAATTATTTTATATTGACAAAACACTTTCTTTACCAAGCATTATTGTAGAAACCAATTTGTTATTTCTCCAGAGTATGCCATTATAGTAAGCAAATTTTCGTTTTCATCTAGCGTAGAACTCTGCTGTGAGCCAAAAACATAATGTTTTTTTCCTAGTCCCTTGCAAATGCATTCCAAAGTACCACTACAGTGGCTAAAACACCCCTTCTTGTTCTCTTTTTATAGTGTACAGATGTATGTCTTTGCACACTTGAGATGATGAATATTTGTACCCAACAAATTATTTAATTGAAATAAATTTTTTACTCAAAACTTTAAGAGACAGTAGAGAACCAAAGCTCACATTTTCCCATAACTTTGCCTTTGTAAGTTACTTGCTTTATGAATTTCCTAGCCATCTTTTTAAGCACTTTCAGGGAAAATGGCTTTAGTAATCTCTTCAAGCATGGTTCTTGATCACAGTAGGATAACTTAATGCTTTGGAAGGAGAAACACTGTAGTTTCTCTATCTCACTGTAGTTTTAAGCATGCAATTAAAAATGGAGTCATGCTTTTCTTCTTTTGGAACAGTTGTATTTTTTCCCTAATCTGGTTTTTCGTTTGGAAAACTCATTGCAGAAATGAAAAGCAAGTTTGTAATAGGAGTATCATCTAGCAGAACTAGAGCCCCAGATGTTTTGTTTAATTATTTGGTTGTTCCATATAGGTTCCATATGGGATCCAAAATGGCAAATTTTTGCTAGGTAGTCTCTTATAATGACTCTGTAAGCATGTCTATATTGTGTAGTCCTGTTTTAAACACTACTGCAAATAAACAGATTTTATTATTTTTAAACCTTGTAATCGGACAGAATAAAAAGAAATAGTTCAATATGGCACTTTCTAAGATAAATATAACACCTTTAAAATGGAAATGTAACAACTTCCTTAAACTGAATCCCAAAGGCTCTATTGCCCTGTTTAGATTTGCTCTCTAACCTAGGACATAGAAGACAATTAGGTGACTGTTTTGAACTTAGTGGCAATAAAGGGAATGTATGGAAAACAATGTGAAAAGCTTTATGTATAAAATAAGGAAGGAAGGATCTTCAGGCTGAGGTCCCTGTGCCCTGCTGCACCATCTGACTGCAGGAGCTGTGGAGGGATGCAGTAATTTTGAAAAGGATTTTAAACTGTCTAAGTTTGTTCTGTACAGGGATTTCTGTTAATTTGAAAGTGCTCACCAGGGAGAGAGCTCCTGATGATGTATTTTCAAACTATTTTGCATGCACCAGTACCTGTGCCATGGCATTGTGCATGACCTGAAAATCATGGTCTGGCTGCAAAGGCAAGGTCAAGTATGAGAAAAAAAGGAGTGATCTTAATGTATTTGGAGAAATTCAGCAAGTTCTCTTTTGTGCTGCGATATGGAAAGTGTCCTACATCGACTTAGGACGTGTGACTTGAATTTGCTAAGTGATTTGGGATAATTCACTACATCACTAATGAGGTGGTTGTTAAGAGAGGTGAAAAAAATTAGTCAAGGTGGGTGAGCTAAACCTTTCTTACACGAAATGGAAATCCTACTTGCAGTTATAGAAGATGGAGCTAGAAGGGATGTTGAACAGCCGTGTAGACCTCCATATCCCAAGACCTGGTCAGTTGTTACAGAAGTGCTTCTGACAGATCTTGGCCTAGCCCTTCAAAGTCTTCAAGCTCTGAGATTGCACAGCTTCCATGGGCAGTTTGTTCAGGTGGTTTCCTGGTATAAATGAGCTGCTCTTTACAACAGGTAGACATTCCTTGAGCTGCAGTTAACTGTCTCTTACATAATCTGCAGTCAGATTAACACCTTCTCTTTCCTAAACACATGTTGATGTGTTGGGTTTGGGTTTTTTTGGCTTTCTGAAAAGATCTCCCTCTCAGCCCCTTGAAATGAAAAGGGTAATGAATGCCCAGCATAAGGTTTATATGCTGGTATGTAATACCTTCAAGATTCTAATACTTTTGATTTTTAGGTCACTGGATCTGTGATTATATATTACCTAGCTTCCAAAAGAGAAAGTATTGGAAGAGATTAAATAACATGAAAATATTTTTTGGTAATAGATTTTCTGAAACATTTGATAGGAAGCAGCTGTCATCAAAAATAAGGACCACAGCTTCATAGCTCTGAAAATTTGAGTGTTAACATGATTTGAAACAATTCTCATGTGATTAATTTCTAGCATAGCTTTGTGGCCTACTTCTGTAAGCAAAGAAAATACTGACCTGTGTATTGCCAGCATAGATGCACAATGTTTATCTCCTTGGAATTTCAGATGGCCAAAATACTAATGGTTCACTAAGAGCATGCTTGCAGAGTATGTACCTGTAGCGTGGAACTTCACTGTGTGTATGATGTTACTCACCCTGAGCGCTGCTGACCTGAGTGAAATAAAACCCCACGAAAACAGAAGGGTGGAGTTGTCTGGCACTACCTTTTCCAGCAGTTATATGCGTGTGCCTTGACACTGCTATGAGCCACAACTGCAACCACAGTACATTTGGGTTTCTTACCTATGATCTTGCTGTAGCACTGCTTTTCTGACAGGTTTACTCCCTGGAAGTGGTTTGTGCTGGTGTCCAGTCAGTGCCACTCCAAGGGAAGTGGTGGAGCAGTACTGCTTGGGATGAGAGTGGTGAGAGGACAGCTGCTACAATGTCCCCTCCAAACTCCCCCTTCACCATCTTTTCCATCCGTTCTCACACTGTTCAGTTAATGCCACCTTATTTGGGAAGAGATTTCCCTTCAGTTTATGTGGAAACTAAACTCTCAGCTATGTAAAAGTGTAGGGGGAAAAATACATAAGAAAATATCAGAGCAAATATTTCCCAAAAGTGCTATTGCGTCAGTCCTCTAAAAGTCATACTGCTAATCATGGTGAGGTTTGCCAAACTCAAAACCAAACCATGGCCTAAAAGAAAACAAAACACAAGACAATTTCAAATACTTAACTTTAATAGGTCTCTCAAGGAACAAAAGGCATTGTGAAATTTTCCTTGGAACACCTCTATATTTAAAGGATAACATACATTCCTTACTTTATTTCATAAAATACAATTAACCCTAGAGAACAGCACACAATTTTCCTGCTTCATATAAGCTGCTATGTAGGATTCTCCTACAAGAAAAAACTTCTAAAGTATATAAAGTGTATAAAGTAGTAAGTTTTGAGAAAAGAGCAGACATATATCAGCTTTGACATTAAGGGCCCTTACTAATAAGTAGATTATTGAAGTCTAACACATTATTCATGGTTTGCAGATTAGCAGTCCTCCATTTACTTATACACATAATAATTATTGTTTTCTTAAATGCTTCTGGTTTTTTAAAGTTTTTATAATTTGGTGCTCTGCAGAAGCCCATCAAAAAGCTTAGCTTTATCTCTCCATTAATTTATAGAGCATTTTAAAGTTTTCTTTCACACTTCACATTGATTTGACACCTTCCAGTGCAGCAAACCAAGTCCTGCTGTCTGCATGTAGATTAATTGGAGTCCTTTCCTATGTAAACTGCCCAGCTAGCCATGAAAATGTCACTTGGTTTCTGAAAACAAAGGCCTGCTTCTGTGGAATAGCTGCAGCTCCTGGAATGGGGCCTTGGAGACTTCAATACATTTCTGCTAATGATCTCTTGATTGTTACAGAGGTAAAGCCAGGGCTGTTTCTTTGCAGGATGTTATCACAGCATGCTGCTTCCTTTTATTTTCCCCAAAAGAACAACTTTTTTGAATTGGTTCTTTTTTTTATTTCATTTTTTCAAGCAATTCCTCTGCTCTCCCTGCTCCCTTCCCTTTCCCAGAGCAAGCATCCAAGGTCTTGCTCATTCCAGTGGCTCAGGGCTGAGCCTCCAGTCCCATCGCTGCCAGCCTGACAGATGTTGCCCTATTTCTTGTTCCACACAGTCCTGTCAGATTCTCCCTGGATCAATACCTCTGGCTCCTGCAAAAACAGATGCTTTGAACTTCAAGAGGCAGAGCCTCCTGGCTGCCGCTGTGACAACCTGTGCAAGAGCTACAACAGCTGCTGCTTCGACTTTGACGAGCTGTGCTTAAAGACAGGTATGACGGGTCTCCTGCCCTGCGCTGCCAGGCGCTGCTGACGCCTGGGTTCTGCTCGATAAACCAGCCCTCCTTGGCATAACCTGCATCTCCTCCTTACCTCGCCTTGGCCGGGCAGGCTCAGCTCAGCCCAAAATGCAGCCCGTGTTTCCTTGCTTGGAGCAGTAGGAACGTGCAGCTATTGCTTCTTCCTGCCAGGGAACAAAAAGCAGGGTACTCTTCATACCACATAGAAAAGCAGATCTTCTGACACTAAATTAAAAGCAATAATCAGTGTTCAGGCACCAGTGTGACCTCTAGTTTGCAATCAAAAGCCATGGTAGAAACTGGACATTGGTCATTTTTTGTCAGCCATCCTTTTTTCATCCCTACTGTTAACTTAGTATTGGAGCAATTCAGGTTCACTTGAGAGGGTGCCTTGGAAGCTGGGATGGTTGAAGGGGTACGAGTCCTCTTGGAGCAGGGGACAGCCCGGGCTTGCTACCTGTGCCCCAGACCCTGATTTCCAGTTGTTAGGATGGATATTACTGCACTGGTAGAAACATTTTACTTCAATTCATTAGACCCTGGGGGATGGAAATACAGCAGTAGGTTCACTTTCTTTTTTTGTTGTTTTTTTTTTTTTTTTTTTTTCCCATGAGTCATAGGCAAGGAAAACTTCAAAGAGGGACATGAGTTATATTTTACTTCTTAGCATAGTGCATTTAAATGATTAGTTGTACCCATCTGCTTCAGTGTTTGCACAGTGGTCAGAGTTGACACAGGTGCCTTTTATTTTTGCCATTGAACTTATTCTTGCTTTATTGAAGTATTACACTTACTAAGCAGCCAGATGGAAAGTGTAATGATTAAAAATATCATTGCCCATGGATGTGCCGTGCTTGACAGTCTTGACTTCCTCAGTTCTGTTTATGATTATATAATTTTCATAGATTGATACCAAAACAGAGTGAGCTAATCTAGTATGAAAAACAAGTTTGGTTCCAGGCCAAAAATTTCTGAATTTTAGGCTGGCGCTGTTCCACCCCTGCTGTAAATGGCTGCAGAAGGAGAGGCTCTTTTTGATGACTTACGCATATCTGCCATCAAAGGGCAGAATTTCAGTTCCTCACCCTCCTGTCCACAGCAGACACTATGCTCACACATGCATATGGATACCTGTATAGCTCCTGGGGCTGTTGTGCTAATGCCACAGGCATTTATTCAGGCACTTACCGCATGTGTGATCCGTAAATATTACACACTAACAAAAAAAAGCCCCAAATGAAACAGAAAAGAGGATAAAAGACAGTGCTCTGATGTGTGATTTTTTACTGGGTGCATGTTGTCTAAAGTGATTTTTATAGTTTCTTGGGTGGGCCTTATTGTGGAAAACAATATGTTTAAAACCATAGGCCCTGTTCCAAAGCAGTGTACTACCCTTCAGAGAGCACCTAATTTAGACAGGCCAGATGTTAAATTCATTTGCAAGATGAGATAAGATGGAGTTTTCACAGCAGCCATGCCATGCTTTTCCTTGAAGAATAGCTCTTGTTTTTTTTCATATCTTTGAGGCTGGTGCTGGATCTGCACTATGAGTGAGGAACTGATGGTGGGAGTAAGACATAACTTTGCATCGACATACTCTCTTTTCTACTTTCTTATTTTCTACGGATTGAACAGGGGACTGTAGTAGTTGTGAGGAAAAGCAAAGATTACCCAAACAACACCAGAATTCTTAGTTTGTGCTTTAGGTTCCACCATTTATCTGTGAAGATCCTTTTTTGTCTTTTCCTTTCCACACTTTTTCTGGCATTCAGATTGTATAAAACCTGGAATACAACAGCTGAAGGTAGCAGAAATACTCACACGCGTGTTTGTTTGTGGAGAAGCCCTCCTGCACTTGGAAGTGACAAGGTTCCTTCTTGTTTCTGGTTGACTTACCTACTTTAAGGACTACAGTGTTTTCATTATAGCATAAATGAATACTTTTTGTTTCAATTACAATCTTTTATTCTTGCTTACATTGTGAATATTTTAGCTCGGGGCTGGGAGTGTACCAAAGATCGCTGTGGAGAAACCAGGAATGATGACAATGCTTGTCACTGCTCTGAAGACTGCTTAAGTAGAGGAGATTGTTGTACTAATTACCAAGTCGTTTGCAAAGGTACGTCTTTGGTCTTTCTACCTCTTATCTTTCCAAACCCAATAGAAGGCAGGGTAAAGAGGCCTCATCCAAAAGAGGAACTCTCTTTGTTTTTTTTTGATTTTTTTATTTATTTTTTTTTTTTTAGGAGATGGGGGAAGTGGGGAATCACATTTGTAATTTTCTGGGCACTAGCAGAAGTAAATAATAAGTTGAAGGGCGTTATCTTTGCCTGTAGAGATAATGGTAGACAGAGAAGAGGTGGAGGTGGATGAAGAAGAGTTTAAAGCAAAGCTCTAAAGGGTTCAGATGCATTTGTCTGCATCACAGGGAGTGCAGGGATATCTAATGATCCCAGAAGGAACGGAGCATTCCTAGATACATTATCTCTGTCCCACCCTCACCACAAAAGCTCCTGCTCAAACTACTTGGCCTAATATCTGTGGGCTTTGTTTCTTTCGGAAGAGGAGTTGCAAGAATGCAAGGGCTATTACTCGCAGGTGGGTGGCAGAACAGCCCTCACTGCTTGGCAGTGGATGGGCTTTGAAGACTTTATTTTCATCCACTGCTCTGCTCTTTTAGAGCAGGGATACCTGTCTAGTGTGTCTGCCATTGACAGCAGGTCTTCTCATCCTTGGTAATGAGCTCGACAGGTTTTTGATTTTGTATCTCACCTAGTTCTTAGTTTTTTTCATTCATTAACTTTACGGGTGCAAGGGTTGCAGTTTGATATTGTTTCACAATTTTGGACCAATGCATATGTTCACAAAATTATAATAGTCAAGATCCATCCATACACTGAAAATGGGCCTTTTAGTTTACTTGGGTTTTGCTGTTGGCAGTCCAAATGAAATATGTATTTTCCAACAAATCCCTGTTGATTGTTCTTCCCCTTCCCAAAGAAACCAGAAGCTGAGACCACTTAAATACTGGTATAGTTTCCAGTTCCTGCCTTTTTTGTGAGCTTTCTCTCACAAGGGTCAAGACAGAGGAATTCGTACGTCTTCAGCTTTAAAGTACATAATCTTCATTTAATTGGGTAATAACAAACTATCTCAACAACCCTGGAACTCTGACAGGACTAAGCTTTATGTGAGAACAGTGCTTCCTCTTTATTTGTGCCTTTGCCTCTCTGAGGATAATGTGTTAGTTGGGGTTTTTTCCCCTTGGGAATTGTCCTTCCACCTCCTGTCATGGTCAGTTGGAATTGCTGCAGCACACATTTCCTGCAGGTCTTTTCTGTGATGTTTTTTGTTTTGTTCTTTTAATTGAATTGCAGTTCCTTTAATAGTGCCAGGTTCAGAAAGTAGGGTCATTAGTTAATAGTTTATTTTTTTCAATTGATCTGTAAAAGTGCAAGTCATGAACCACTCTATAGACAGCATTCAGCAGTGAAAACCTTAGGAAAATAGTTGATTACACAAAGTAACTTTAACTAATCTAGCTCTGAAAGAGTATTTAAGGCTTTTTTTAGCTTGAGTCTCATTTGATCCATGAGCTGATCACCTCTCTAAGCCAGCTGCAAACTATTTAGAGTTGTTTTTCTTCCCCAGAATGAATTTTGTTTGGTGCCTTTAGCCAGCTGAATCAGCTCATGGAGCCATCAGAACATGGCAGGAGGGTGGGAATTCACAGCCAGAAGCAGTGCTACCTGTTTTTGACAGATCAAAAATAAAAAAAATTAAAATAGATGACCACTGTGTCTAAAGCGTTACCACTGTCTCCTGCAGTCAAAACGACACTTTTAACTCCAGTTTTAAGAGCTGCTTGTAGAAGTGCTAGTTTGGATATTTTTGTTGAATAGAATATAACCAGATCGCTTGTTTGGCTTTGTGAAAAGACATTCTCAGTACTCATGGGAAGTATGACAAGTCAGTCCATTAACTGGAGCTAGACTTTATTTTTTTATATATATTTTCTGTGAAACCTGTAGCTGTATCCACAGATTTTCTTTTTAATTTTTTTAAACTCCAATGTGACTTTTCTGGTAGGAGAAACCCACTGGGTGGATGATGACTGTGAAGAGATAAAGGCTCCTGAATGTCCAGCAGGGTAAGTGTTTTGTTTGCTCCTGGAAAGGCAAATGCAGCAAAGCCAGTGGTCCCTGGCTCTGCCTTGGACCTCTGCCCCTCACATTTCTGCACTGTCTCTGTCATGCAGACTGAATGACTGTGGGTTAGATGCTTTCCTGGGCTTCACCATTTGTAAAGTTAGGCTCATAATATTGTAATGCATTTGCCTTTATTTAGGCTCATAATGCTGTCATGCATTTGCCTTTGAGCTGCTGGATGAGTAGTGGTGGATGATATTTGGGTTGGAACTCTTGGTCTTCAGTCACCTTGTGCTGGGTTTGCCTGCTTCACTTACATGCATAGGGCTGTGCAGGCATAGCCAGACTCCTCTAAAGTCAGTGGAAAGGCCTAGGTTGTTCTGCTTTCAGTAAAATTCAGGTTAAGCCATATGTGAACACAGTTCAGGCCATTTTTTTTTGAAAGTGGAATTTTGTACTTCTAGCATTATGCTCTTAAATGAAAGGATTTGTAAACTGCAATGGGGTACAGGCTTTACTTAGCAAGGAATTTGAGCACATGAGTAACATGGAGAAAGTAAGTAACTTCTGAAACCATTTGGCTCACTATTATCCCTAAAGGTAAGCATCTGCTCAGGTGCTGTGTTGGATTGCAGCTCAGCCTGTACTGTTAGGTGGATAGTTTGGAGATGCTTCTCCCAGTGACAGTGACACCTGCCAACCCCTGCAGCAGATGACATTAAATGCCCAGGTGTGTCCACCAATGGCCTGCTTGGACTTGACTTTCAGAAGCAGTAGTAAATTCAAAAAGTAATTAAGTAACAAGAAATACTGTCATCTTTAGTATGTTAGAATGAACTGTGCCTCACAGAGCATGCTCCAAATGCCCCATGGACTTCTGTCTGAGAAAGAAGACCAACTGTCATGAGATGTGGTTTTTAACTAGAGACTGTGTGCTGGGCTGGGTACTTGTGCATGTTAATTTCCTTCTCCATCGCCTTCTATAAGCATTTGCCTTTATGGGTTATATGTTTTTAGCTGCTCAGGGAAGATGTCTTCTATGTTGGATATCAGCCCTTTCACTGACTGTTACTAAGTGTGAGGATTATCAGTTTCTCGTGGTCTGTTAAGTATGCAAAAGACTTATATAGTAGTATAAGTTTATACAGTAGCTGAACTTCTGGATTTCCTGGAGGCTCAGTGAGCAAGTGGAAACTAAAAAAACTAAAATTTTGAAATGCTGCTTTGTATTGCTGCTGCTTTTGCCCTTAGCTTTGTTCGTCCTCCTTTGATCATCTTTTCTGTTGATGGTTTCCGTGCATCATATATGAAGAAAGGGAACAAGGTCATGCCCAATATTGAAAAACTGAGTGAGTACATCTATTTTCTATCAATAAATGAAAGACAGTCTCTTGCAGACCAATTGCTTTCAGTGTTCATTGAGCAACAGAAGGGTCAGCATGGAGATGAAATGGCAGAAGTCCCCTTTAAATTAGGTGATATCATCTGGTGACTTCAAAGCACCCTGAATAATGCAGCACACAGCTGCTGCTTTAGGAAGTGCTGCTCAGTGTCAGTGCCCTTCCTGTGGTTTTGTCAGCAAAGAAATTCATCTTTAGTACATGATGAGTATCATGCATGCTTACAGGCTAGTTGGGAGGTGCCCACAAAATTTTCCACTTGATTCAGAAATGTCAGAGGGTATGGATAAGTGACTGCAGAAGCTGTACTTGGATACCTGGTAACTGGCTGAAAACATGCCCTGCACTCGCTTTCCTGGGAATGGGCATCCCCTTGGGTTTGTGGAGGACTGGGTGCACTACATATTTGAGCCTCTCTGTATTGCACGGTAGTTTGTGTGTGCCTACACCCTTGAAATGTGCTGGGGTTTTCTCCCCTGTGTGTGTGCTGGCCCTCATATTTGTGTAGCCAACTGTGGTTGGGTTCAATGATCTTGAAAGTCTTTTCCGGCCTAAATGATTCTATGATGGGGGGGGCTGACGCCACAAAGCCCAGTGTGAAACTGCAGCTTTGCTGTATTTATTACTTAAAATAAACCTGTGTTTCTCATGCTGTTTTACTTAACGAGAGACTTCCAATGACTCCAGATGGAGACTAGCTCAGGAAAAAAAAACAGTCTATAGGAATGGTTCTGTAGTCATGTGGATGCATTATTTCAGTTGTTAGTTGTGAAGTACAAAGAGTGCATGAGTAGATTTACTACTGCCCTTACTGCTGACTGCTGTTAAGCAGCAGAAAGTTCATTTAAATTAGTTAAAATTTAACTAGTTTCTGCATCATTTTGAGTCACAGAAATTACTTTCTCTGGCTTTGTTTTCCATGTCTAAGAGCTTTGCTTCCTCACATTTGCATTTGATTTTTCAGGATCTTGTGGAACACATTCTCCTTACATGCGACCTGTTTACCCTACAAAAACATTCCCCAACTTGTACACCCTTGCTACTGTAAGTCCCTGGGAAGGTTTTTTTCCATGATAAAATGTTGCACTGGAGTAGAAACATGTGTTATCAGAAGCAAGGTTTAATAAAAAAAGTATATTTTACGTGTATAACTGCTTCATTGTCCATCCTTTTTGGTATTTATTTATGTTAAGTATTTTCTTCATTTTGAAGAAGTAGTATTTAAGTATTTTCTTTTCTTTTGAAGTGGTGGAATGGATTGTATCTCACCATTATACACTGTCACAGCTTTCCTATGTATTCTTATGCCTGCTTTTGCAGTTATTTGTACTGCTGCATAGTTACAGGTCAAAGTTTTCCTAGGGGAAAAAAAAACCACCCCTGAAATGCTGCCCTGAATACAACCAGCAGTTGTTCCTCTGCTGGAGCAGCCGAAGTCAGAGGGGCAGTGTGCAGCTGCTGAGTGTGTCTGGGCGCTGCGCTGGCCCTGCAGGGAGAGGAGCCATCGCTGAGCTGCGGTGGCAGGGCTGGCAGCCAGGCTGTCCCCACACCTGTGTGACACTGATAGTGCCCCCAAAGCTGCCACAGGGGACTCTCCACCTGCAGCTGCAATTTTTTCCCCTTCTTTTTTTTTTGTGCAGCCACTGCACAAATGTTTAAATGGATGAGACAGGAGCATATGAAGAAAGAATTGGTTGGGAGGGGAGAAGGCCCAGAGAAAGGAATTTTCTGCTCTTCTCCCTGAATTTTCTGCTCTTCTCCCTGAATTGCTTTTACTGCAGGACAAATTGTGATACAAACCCATGGCTTTGGGTGACCTGCCTCAGTTGTTTTTCTTGGAAATAACTTATCTAACAGAAGCACTCATGAAGATAAAATATTATAAAATGGAAATAGTGCTATTCTTGTAACCAGAGAATGAATTACTGTGTCCAGAAAGGGCATTCATGAAGAAGAACTGAAAGTACAAATCAATCTTCTTTTCATACATTTATGCTTTTTCTTTGATGACCTCAAACTAACTTTTAAACAGTGTGAAAAACTTGAAAATATTGAGTAACAGGAGTTTAATGCTTTTTAGCACAATTCGGTCATCTCTTACTGCTTTCATTACTACAGTCAGATTTAAATGTGTTTATCTGAACGTAAAAATATTTTCTGGTATGTAGTTACAAAGATACTTATTTTAAAATAATTTAGTGGTATTTGCAGATAGCTATGAAGCACTGCTTTTGTGTGCATTAGGGTTTTACTAATTAATCTACTTCTGCACAAAGGGACTCTATCCTGAATCACATGGGATTGTTGGCAATTCGATGTATGACCCAGTGTTTGATGCCAGCTTCAGTCTTCGAGGGCGAGAGAAATTCAATCACAGATGGTGGGGAGGTCAACCAGTAAGTTTCAAATTCCCTCCTACTTCTTTCTTCCTCCCTCTTCTCCCCTCCCCCTGTGTTGTGGAACATAGCCAATAATAATAATTAAAAAAAAATATGTGAACAATTTGTACCTAATCCCTACCCCCTCCTCCCCGGCTGGCCCTCTGTCTATCAGTTTAATGTAATGTTTTGAGTTGGCTTTTGCTTTTCAGAATAATAAATCCATTGACTATGGAAAGGTTCTTGCACTGATAAGTATAAATTAGACACAGCTAGGATAAAAGCCTCACTTCAGGCAGCAGTGTAACACTGTAATTTTGTTACTATGGCATAATGTTTCCTTTTCAGTATGGGTTTCTCAGGTTTTTGTCCCAGAAATGTTCTTGAGCAGTTTTAGTATAAATATTTTGTCAGCATAGCATGGCATAATTTCATAATTATTAGTTAAGTCCACAAGTTATCATTGTTACCTGATTTACTGCAGAGGCTATGGAAACTTGAGAATTAATTTCTGCCTTGAGCACAGCAGCAGAGGCTGAACTGTGTCCAGTCTCTTAGATTAGTGTTGGTCTTGGTTTGTCTAGCTCTGAACCCTTATTCTGGGCAAGGAGGTGGAGTCCTTCCAAGTATTCTGTGTTACTACAGCTAAGACAGTCCCCTTGTTTCTGCTTCACTTTCCCCTGTTGGTGCAGGCTGTGGTGGCTTTCTTTGACAACAAATGTAAAACCAGTAAGTTTTAACTGCAAGAAGCCAAGGGGCATGCACATTTCATTGCACTGATTGCTTAGGGAACTATGGTTTAAATGCTCTCTGATGAATTAACCTCACATAAGACTGAGATGGTAGAGGTGAGGAAATCGGAAGGAGTTTGGGAACACCATAATCTGTCATTTCTGCTTGCTAAATTGATCCTTATCATCCCCCAAATCTCTTAAGACAGAGATATCCCAAGAGGCTAAAGGGAGTTAGACAGTTGTAGGCTTAGCAAGTGTGTGTGTTGTCTGCATGTCGTTTAGTCCACAACAAATGTAAGACAAGGCAATTTAGAGCTGCAGGCAGATGTGTGACAGGCAGATGTGTCTGGCTGAAGCTGAGCCAGAATGAGGTATTTGTGCTGTTGTAAAATCTGTCAGTGAGTGTAGGTGCTCCCTTGACTAGCTATGACCTGGGTTAGCTTTTGGCATGGGTGGGGAGGAGAAGAGAGGGTGAGGAACACAGCTGTTATCTTTCCAGATGGAAGCAAAGAGTCAGGATCAAAACCAGGAGCAGTGAAAGAGCAGCAGTGTGTAACCTCATTATCTCACCTATAGCCAGAGCCACAGAGTTAAAACCTGCTCCAGTCTGGAGTCAAGCCCATGGACAATCCTGTGGCTCAACTGCTGTGTGACAACTCATCAAGCAACTGGAATTTAATTATGCATTGCAAATTCAATTCCGCATCTTAACTTAATCATGGCTAGGCAGGAGTTAGTGGAAAACTAATTGTTGGGGCTTGTACAAACGTCTCTACTTTTAAACGATGATATTTTAGAAGTACAATATAAGTTTATGAATACTTCATCACCTGCTGTGTTGTGTGGGAAACGTTAATTCCCACACCTATGCTACTCCAGGAAATAAAAGATTTTCTGGATGAAAAATGTCATCTGAGAAGAGTTCAAGAAAGTTACACAACAGTGGGTGACCTTATGCTGGATGAAATCTTCAGAGGATGGGGTGGGTATGCATGGGGGTGTTGCATACCCAAGTAGGGCTGATAAAATAAATCAGTTGTTCTGAAGAATTGTTAAAAAGGAAACACACAAATCATGTAATAAACTGGACATGTCTTGGAAAATTGGAAGCAAATGCACAGAAGAAGGGCTATAACTCAATCCCCGTACACATATGAGGGAAACCCGTAAGTTGGGCAAACCTAATAGAGTGGCCACAATAGCTGGATAAGAAGGTGATAGATCTCTTGCAGAAATGATATAAATTATACTCTCGCTGCATGCGCAAGAATTGCACATTTGATAAGAGAACTGCAGATTTTTATGAGAGAAAAATTTGTCTGTGTTAGTTAGATACAGTCAGTTTCTATTGTCCTTGTAAGTTTCTATATGCTATCTAGTCAATTATCCTTTTTATAATTTTCTTTAAATATGACTTTGACATAGACTGCCCAAAATAGCTGGGTATTGAAAGATAAGACAGTACAATAAAGGTGTTCCTTTGGTCTGCATATCACAGGAATCCTGTCTTTCATATCACGTATTCGGCTGGCTCTTTTTAGGTCCTGGATCTCACACTGAAGTACTCAAAACCTGCAGAGTAGGATATGGTTTGCACAGGATTGGAAATTACTATTTTACTGTGCAAGGAGGCAGAAAAAGTGTCTGAGACTCCCAGCCTTGTATTATGGTGAAAACTGCCTAGAAGAGAATGTCATTTAATGTTAATAATCTCTGAAATACTTTCTTGCTCCTGGAAACTGGCCTACTGTATATGGCTTTATGAAAATGTGGGAGGTTTGGTGGTCTTTCCTTCTTTCTTTCTTTAGTTGTTGTAATATTCAGTCTTTTGCTGAAAAATAGCCAGATTACCCAAGACATCAGTGGGATTTGGCAGATGAGTATCTGAATGCTTTTACTCCAGGAATTATGAGAAATTAATAGCATTAGGAAAGGGAGAAGGGGGGAGAAAGTAGCTTGGAAGTGTTTCAGGGTGCTGTAGCTGGTTATGGGACTTCCTGATTTAGTATCCAGTGTTGATTTATTATATAAGCTTAAAACCACCTTGTTTTCAAAACAAAAGTGTTTCATAGGAAACAGCCATAAAACCACTCCCCATGCTGCAACAGCATCTCGCAGAAATGGTAAGCATCAGGGCCCATGGGGGAAGCTAAGTTTACTCATTTTTCATGACACTGACATTCTTGTTTTTATCCCAAGTAACTTCAGGCACTAAATTTAGGCCCAGCTGTCTTTGGCTTCTGTTAAGCAGTAGTTTTCCATGTCTTGGTTTGATGTAGTGAGTTTAAACTTACACTACAGACAATACATTGGGGTTTTTTTAAGTGATCTTTCATGATCTTTAGAAATAACCATTAGCCTCTCCAAGGTCAGAAGAGTCAAGGTATAGAACTGCCTGTCTGTGGTTAATGGGGACAGAAAGGCTCCTTCACAAGGTAACCTGGCTTGGATCTGAGTTTGGGTCCAAAAGATGTTGTTCACTTCCGAAATATCATAATTATAAAAGTATTGATGGATGCTTAGGGTGCTTTGTATATAGCATTAAATTCACTATCAACCTTTTAAAGAAAAAAACCCTCAAAAGAGGACTATCTTGAGATGTTAATCCTTAAATGTGGCCATAACATTCCTAGGTATCAGACAGCATGTTGTGAAGCTGTCTTTGTAGTCTTCAAGGTATGCCTGTGGACATTAGCTATCATCACCCTGCATCTTAACTCGATATTCCTGATTCATCCAAATTTATATATCAGTATTTAGAATAAAACCATTATTGGATTTTTTTTTATTTTGTCTGTCTAATAATTACAGAAGGAGCTTTGGAAACCTGTCATCTGCCTTTTCATCCTGAAAAGGTCTTGCAAGCACTTTGTTGATTGGTAGGGGAAGCAGAAGGAGAGATGTCTGTAATTCTGTTTTATAAGTACTTCTTTTTATCCAGCTTGAGCCATGAACAAGCAACAGGCCTCTGAGTGTGTCTATTTATTTAACAGACTTCTTGTACTGAAAATCTTCTGTCTGGGCAAGAAGGCAATGCTTAGTTGCCAAGTCTGGGAGAACGTTTGTGTCGTGTAAGAAGTGTGGAAGGGGCTACTTCACGTTTTACCTTGTTGGCAAAAGAAATTGCAAATGGTGCAGGAGTGGTATTAATTCTACATGCTTGCACCAGTCCTGTACATATTTCTTTACTAAGAAATGCTATGATTTCCTCCTTCCCACCTTTGCCTGGATGTGGAAGGGATTTCCTATTGCTATGTCAGCCTTTGAATACGTGTCAGCCTTTGTGAAGTTGTGGGCTCTTGCTTATCATGGAAGATTAAAACCAGGGAGGTGTCCCACTTTCTGTGCAGGTTTTCAAAGAAAATTCCTCAGCTATCTTGAATAACTCTGGATTAAGTACTTGCACACCAGTGTGCAAGTGTTTCTGGCAGTAAGAAGGGAGAACCTGGGACTTCCATGTTCCATATGGCATTGACACATAACCTATTGCTTAGCTTTGTCTACTTTCATCCATGAGTAAAGGAGGAGAATTGTAATCATTCAACAGAGGATATAAAAATAAAAGTAATTCAACTTACAGAATATGTTTCACATATATCTAGGAAAGCATGTATACTATTTCTTGGGACATGTGCCAGTGTACTAGGTTTGAATCTGTGATTGCATAATTTAATAGGTCTTTCTGTATTGGAAAAGCTAGGTATTGTTGATTTCCTGTGGCATGTTGCGAAGACAGAGTGGTTGATCCCTTATTATTTTTCAAATATTTATTCCCCTTCTCTCTGCTTAAGAAAATTAATTCAGAAATATGGCCTTTGCATTGTTTGCAATACAATTAGGCTTGTCCCCTACGCAAGCCAAGGGTGGACATTTGACATGGTTAAACACCTGACTATAAAATGTATAAAACACATTACCTGTCAAACCCAATGTAATTATGTATGGCAAATAAATTGCATAAGCTCACAAATGGTACTGACCTTGCAGAGCAATAACCCTTATTTGCTTCTTCATTTCAACTGGTTTGAATGGATAAGGTGGAGAGGACATCTGGTAACTTTTTTTCTATCTTGCCCTCCTGCACAACTGGTAGTCTGCCTTGAAAGACAATGAATTTAACTTAAAGACAGTGAGAGGTGTTCACTGGTGATAAGGCTGCAGTAAGAGTTTGCTGCCAACATTTCTACTGAAGTTATTATCCTCTAGCCAAAGTACTAAATAAACTTGTGTGCTCCTATCAGTTGCTCCAGTCTGTTTAATTTTGCCTATGCACTAAGGGGTCTGGGCAACAAAGGGTATTTCTAGTAGAAACAGCTACCGCTGCAAGATTCATCAGCAGTGACTCAACTCTAAAACACGCTGAGTATTTTATTTTGAGCTTGATCAATGCAAATAGAAATTCTTCCACCTCGATATGGCTGCTTCTCTGCATGCTGAAAGACATCCACAAATCTATTGCTGAGTAGCAGTTGTAGGTGTCATGGTAGATAGTGTTGAATTTTCTTAGTTTGGATTTAAATAAATCAAAAGGCTGGCTGGTTTGTTTTTTTTTTTTCCTTCCCCTTAAAAAACAAAGGAGATCAGAGACTGAGCTGAGTCAGGCTCTGCCTACTAAAGTCAAGATGGAGTCATTAAGACTCACTCAGATGTAGACAGATAGGGGCCTTTTGATTTGCTGATTTTTGACTTCAACAGATCCTTGTCTTAGCTATTCATTGTATTTCAAGTGCAGCAGACACATGTACTCATCTAAACAGCTAATGCCAATGTAAATGGTTGCATTCCTGAGCTAAAATACTGGCAGGTGCAGCTTTTCTTTCTCTGAAGCCAGTGTGGGTGCCTTTAGGCTGCTCTTACTGCTCTTAGGACTGCACAACTGCGAGTGATCTCAACTTCTGTGCATTACCCCAGTGCAGAAAGTTGTGCATGCTGATTTCAGGTGACATTCATGAAGCACACAGTATGCTCAACAAGAACTAAAATATAGCAACCACTCTCTCACAGATGTGCTGGCTACCTTGGCAATGTACCAATGATCAGTTATTCATCTGTCAAGATGACAAGTGTTTTACTTGCCTGGCTAGAGGGAGAGTGCCTTTTGCCACATGTTTAAAATTACTGCCTAAAATACACAGGATCAGAGGTGAATTCAGCTGTGCTAAGACAGGAGCAGCATGGGAGGTCTTCACCTGCTGAGGGTAGAAATTGGCTGGTCTCATTTAGACAACTAGGCAGACTGGACAGTTTGGGCCTGTGTGGGCCAAAGCACTAGGAAGTCAAAGTAGAGTTTGCAGATAGTAAAATCCAAACACAGAATTCTCTGGACTTAGTTTGTTGGTACCTTCCCAAAGATATGTGCAAAGTTATTTAGAATTTGCAGGAGCACATTTTCAAAGAAAAATAAATCTGCTGTGGGGACAATGGTTTTCCAAGTAGAGCAAGACAGAGCATAACAACAGTGGGAGCTGACACACATTTCATACTGAATGTGTCTTTGACCTTCTTTCTCTGCCATGACTAGGTTTTACTCTATAAATAAATCTGCAGTGCAAAGGAAAATGTAATTGCTTTTAAGTGTGGGCCCTTTTTCACCTGGGAATACCATGATGCACTAATGAATATGTCATGAATAACTGCCTTAATTAGACAGTATCTAGGCTGGTTATATACGCTGACTGTGCTGACTTATGTGGCACAAAAAAGCATCCTTGCAGTGCAATCATACTTCTGACTGCAGCGTGTGGGCTCAGTGACATGGTCACTGGCTTGTAGGCACACTTCCTCATCTTTCCTGTTCACTTGCATCCTTCTGTCCCATCCCGTCAGAGCTAGTATCCTGAGATACTGAAAACAATATCACTGTTATTCAACTACAACCCCCAAATTCCTAGATAAGTTCAAAGCAATTTTTTTCTTATTTTTTCTTTTTTTTTTTTTTTTGGCAGTTACTGTGCAGCCACATCATCTTGTGATCATTGTCACCATGCAAAATATGGTGCTGGTGGAAGGCTGGGGCTGCAGAGGCTGGGGGAGATGTTTGGGGGATCCCTGTTTGGTGGCTGCTTGAGTGTTTGTAAATATGAACCAAGCCTGAATTTAGATTTTTGAGGGGAAGCACCTGAAAACAAAGAGTGGGCTCCAAACCTGTGGCCATTCTGCTCCTGATCTTGCTGCACGTATTTAGTAAAACATATTTTCTGTAGTGTAACTCTGGATGTAGCTTTCACTGAAAAAGAGGATACTTGATCAAAAAGTTAGAATAAAATGAAAACAAATGACCTTTTATAGCTATGATTTTAATTTAGTTGGACTGAGTCCAGTCAGATTCTGTGGAATAGAAGATGAGAGGTAAGGGTTGTGTCCAGGGCAATGGAAAGGCAAATATGACCGATTTTCCCATAAATAACATTACAATACCCAAATCTAATTGCTGTTAACTATAGCTTCATTGTGCAAATGATCTTTCATTACTGTGCCAAATCTATTTCAATTAAGACTGATGTTTGAATAATTCAGGCGTGACATTTGAATGATGCATGTCCAGATGACAGTTTATAAGTGCCTGTTTGAGCAAGGTACAGGGACTTTGAATGTATTTTCAAAGAGTTGATTTAAAGTAAACAAAAAACTGCAATTACTATGTAAGTGAGCTACATTTTGACTTAACTCTTCATGAAGCGTATACATTGCAGTATGCATAAACAATGGGAGGAAATAATCTAGCTCTATACACAGTGCTGGCCTTTAAGCTATTGCCACTTTTGAAATTAGTTATGAGATAATTTGAATAGTTCCTTGCAAGAGAAATTTAGTTCTGTAGAGCTATAAACTCATTGTTCATTTTCTTGATTATGAACCTTTCTGATTTTCCAACATTCTCATTCCCCTGCCGTATAGAGTCATAGGATAGAAAAGAGAAAGAGGGTGATGAGGATAACCAGGAGTATGGTATAGCTTTCATTAGAGAAAGATCAAACAAACCCGTGTTTGAAAAGGAATAAAGAGAGGGGAATATCGTGAATATTGTATAGAAGTGGGAAGAGAAAGGATTAATAACGTGTTTCAAAGTATGAGAACGGTACCCTAACCCCACTGAAAACCGGCAAGTTTAAACAAAGAAAAATTAAAAATACACTCATGGAGTGTGTGAGTACTTTGCAGAACTTTCTGCTGCAAGCTGATTTATAGCTAGAAAAATACAAGGGACTTGGAGTGAAAAAAAGAGTTTGAAAATTTCATGGAGATTTTTCCATCATTCCATCAATCACCCCATCGGATGAGCTCAAGAAGTTCTTAAACATCTGTGTAGGAAGGTGTCCCTCCCTGCAGTGTTAACACCTCTCTGTGGCTTTTTTTGTGTGCTCTCTTCTAACACATTTTCTGTTGATGGCTACTGATTGTAGGATACTGGGAAGAGGGACATTTATGCAGACACTGATTAGTGTTAAGGTATGTTCCTTTCTAACTGAATATCCTCCAAAACCTGAACTCTAAAAGGGTCAGGTGAGTAGTGGCTGTGTTTTGAAAATGAAATGAAATACAGGAGGAATTCCTGGCTATGAAACTTAGTGCTTTTAATTAAAAGCAACATAGAGATTTAGGGGTGAAAGTCTACAGCACAGCAGCTGACCCACTGCTACAGAGTTTGCATAGGTTTGTCGCTCCTCATTTTCGAATTACAGCCGAGGCTGAAAACTGCAATTTTCACTTCTAGGCTCAGGGTAGAAGAATGTGTCTTGAAAACATTTTCTTTTGATTCCAGAGAGTCATTAGAGATCTGAACACATTCTAATCCTCTTATATTTTCCTCATTAGATTTGGATTACTGCAGCCAAGCAAGGGGTGAAAGCTGGCACATTCTTCTGGTCTATGTAAGTACCTTCTGTTTTCTGGAGATTTTCAGTTAATAATTCAGAATTAATTCAGTGCATTTATTAAGTTGTTTTCCTTTCTCTAAGCATTCGGTAGGTTGGAGACTCTACCTGTAACCCTCATTTGTGCAATGTTTCTGAAAACTAAAGCTGATGCTACAGTTTGCTCCTTTAGATTCATGCACTGACTTTTAACAGTTGTCTAAAGAAAATATGCGTGACTATGTGAAAAATTACTCTTTCATTTCAAAGTGTGTTTTTTTGCTTCCTTAGTATTGCTAGCAATGTTTCTTAGTCCTCTGAGTATGGAAGACTCTTATTGTCCTCTTACGTTAATTGACATCACCAGTCTAATTGACTTAAAGGTCTGATTCATTCATTTTACAATACAGTCTGTCCTTTGAGCAAGATCTCCAATTTCCCTTTCCTAAGAGACAGCCTTGATGACCTTTGCTGTTTGTTCTTTTGTTTAATGATTCCAACTTATTTTCCCTCGTCCCCACTAAAATGTATCTTTACAACCAAAAATGAAAACCTTTTGATAATTTTTTAGGAATTAATGTAGATTAGTCTTTCTATTACAGCTTCTGGCAGGATTGCAGGAGCAAAGAAAATGTTTAAGCTACAAGACTGAAGTAATAAGGGGATTTCACTATTTTTTATGTGATTCCTTTAGAAATAATACGTTTTACTGTTCTAAATATCACAAAGCACATGGAGGGAATAATAAAACACACCACAAGCTGATGATAGGTTTAGACTTGCAAGATGAAATCTGACAGAGCTTCACTCTGATGCTCTGCAAACCAAAGAAATGAATATGATTCCTAAGCTCTATAGCTACATAGTCTACATAAACACCCTGGTCAATGCATGCTTGGGGATGTAGAATGTAAAAAAGGTAGCCAAGGACAGGTTGTATGAATGGCACTAGTAAGGGAGTGAGGCAGCCAATTTATCTATGATTGAAATACCCTATAATAAATAATAAAACCGTATTATTTTGTTCGGTACACAGAATATTTTTGGGAGAATTTTCAGGCTGACTCTTTCAGGAAAACAGAATTTTCAAAATATTTTAGTCAGAAATGAGTTAATTGAAATAATGGATTTTCTTTTTTTCATATTGCACAAGTAATAAAAATATAAAAATTGGACAGTACCCAAAATAATAATTCCGGTTAAAAATTTTGCCTTATTTGCAAATTTTAGTATAAATTCTCCTTTTTACGGTTTTTTTACAACCCAAAGTTCTCTGTGTAGTTGGAGACTGAGGACTACTGTTTATCTACAAGGCATTAAGAAGTAAGGTATTTCCAAATGGCTGCTGCCATCTCTATTTCTCTGCTAGAGGTTTCCAAAGAGTGCTGAATTCAGTTCATTATGGTGACTGATGGTGGTGTCTGATTCCTGCCTTGGGATTCTGCTAGTGAGCTAATGGATTCTGGACTGACTGTGCTATTGGATTAAAATGACTGTGTGGTCACTGACCTGCAGAGCTTTCCCAAGATGAGATATTTGGAACTTTAACAGCTGTTTCTCAGGTTTGTCATTCTCATAGCAGGAACTTGGCCTCAGCAGCCAAGTGAGAATGTCAACCTGTACAAACAGTAAAGATGGGTCTGTTCTGCAGAGTGAGAAGCTGTCAGGGTTCAAGTCCCTGTGCTGCTGGCCAGGTGTTTTAGATGGCTCTGTTCTGATTCACACCAGCCTAGCCCTCAGTGGCTACAGTTAAGGCAATGGAAATTTTTCCAGTGTCTGGAAACAGGAAAAAGGAATACTACCAGAGCAGGGTGTTTTTTTAAACCTGTACTGATGTGAGCAATATAGTGGATTTTACCCATGCCAGCTATCCAATGGCAGCATACAAAAAGGTTCATCTGGGTTAAAGCCATCAGAATGGATCTTTCATTCATTCCTGCTTAGAAGAGGTAGATTTACTGCTTTGAGTTCTGACTATATTGGCAAACTTTTAATCATCTTTCTTTTGGAGTATGTAGACATTGAGGAGGTCTGATGTGATTCTGTTTGCAAATTAAGAATCAGTATTAAGCAACAAAGAAGATACAGCATGCTAAAAGCAAATTATGTTATTATGATACATTATATTCATATTAAATTCAGTTCCTAGCAAGCATTTTGTTGATACTTTTTGTATTCTATGATAACAAGTTATATCTTTATATTTTGTGGTCCAGTGTCATCCCCCATGAGCGCAGAATATTAACAATACTTCAGTGGTTAACCCTTCCAGACAATGAAAGGTAATTTACTTGTTGTCATCTGCTGTTGGATAATTGCTAGTTTGTCTTCTCTTTAAAAGTAGCTGGAAGAGCAAGCAAAAATTTAATTCCAGAATTTATTTTTGTCTGTTACAAGCCATCACTGTTTTAAGGATTTGTTTGGGTTTTGCATTTAGCGTAAGTTCTTTGGGATTTGGGGGTTCTTGGGTTGGTTGGTTTGGGTTTTTTTTTCATATCAGCTTTTAACCATCAGAAGTTTAATTCTTCCAAATAAATGTATGGTATGAATTTATTTCTTATCGAAAAGCATGTAGTTACATGGATTAACTTGGATTGTTCTTATCCTACTGAGCCTAATATGGTTTAACAAATTTACAGGCAATGGCAGTTGTAGAACTGGAGCCCAAGCTCTAGGAAGATGTTAAGATTTTAATTATGAGTGGGTTTTACTACACAAGTTCCCACATGCTGCTGCCAGGCTCAGGCAAGCTGCTGTTGGGATTTCTCCTACAAGGTTTAGAATGAGCATGTGTCCTCAGATGGTACCCCATGTGCCTCCTTGCATGTGTTCTTGGGTTTAATAAAGCTGCAAAACAACTAATCATACCATGGAAACAAAGAACTGCTAAATAATTGTAGGATTCTATGACTGAGAAACAGTTCCTTTCCCACAGAGCTAAGTCTTATTGTAAAGCTGCCTCAAATTGCCTTGACCTGGCTAGCCTGTGTTTTTGTGGTGGTTCAAAGGAAAGCTAACCTGAGCAAGACCTTTCTTTCTTTCAGGCCTTATGTTTATGCCTTCTACTCTGAGCAACCAGATGCTGCTGGCCACAGATATGGTCCTTTCAACTCAGAGGTTAGCACAGATTTTTTTTTTCTACAGTAAAAGCAGGGGTCTCTAATACTTTTTTTTCCCCCAAAAATATTGATGCTGCTTAGTAGTAACATTTTTAGCAACTTTGTTTCTGTAGTATGCTTCCCCTCTGCCAGGGAAAACAAAGTTATCTTCTAAAGGATTTATCATGTAAAATTCACTTCTTGGAGAAGGAACTGCCTGTGCCTTTCAGGAGGCTATTTCTTGGTGTGATATGATAATGCAAATGGAAAGATTTATTTAGCAAAGACGGGAATATATTTGTGTGCAACAGCATAATTTAACTTTCCTCTAACAGTTTATCCTTCTGAAAAGTAATTAAAATATAATACAGAAAATATTGAGATAAAATGCAGAGAAGAAAAAAGCTTTCTTTAAAGCTGACAGCCGGCAGTAGCCAAAGTAATAATTCCAGTCTGTCAGGAAATGTAAGAAGCTGCTAGTTTCAGTTTCATGTAGGCCCTACAGGGGTTCAGAAAGCTTTTCAAATACTGTTCCCTCAGGACCATACTGTTGAGTTTGGAAGAAGTTTTAAAGCACCATAAGGCATTTTAATGAAAAATTATGTGCAACATGCTGCAGTAGTTTAACCCCTTGTTTGACTTTGTGTAGCTGGCTGAGACTGATGGGTGTTATTTCCCCTGACAACACTGTCCAGGTGACAAGAACTTAAAGATAATTGTCTGGGATATGTGGGGAGGGAAAATAAATGCTGTACCCAAATATCCTGCTTTGAGTGTCTGGGATCTGGCATTTCCAATGATGGCTGACATCTTGCAAAGGTCCCCTAGTTGCAGTGCAAATGCATGCCTGCACATTCCCATCACAAGACTTCAGGAGTTTTTATGTAAGATTTTCAAAGGGTAAAAAAATGTTTGCAATTTTCAAAAAGTGAGGAGCGTATCAGATGCCTACCCTCTGGAAGGCAATGCCAATCTCCATGAGCAGCCAGGTATCCAGCAGTAGTTTCTTATGTGTTTGGTTTACTTCTGGTGGCTGTTCTTGACACGAGAAGAGAGCAAAGAGAAACAGCATTAATATTTTTTAGTATGGTTAAGTTATTTGGGCTGTTTAAACGGTTTGCAGCAGTTATGAAGTTGCTGTGGGCAGCAGCCCTGTTGGAGCAGTGTGAGCCATGGTCCTAGAGCAGTGGGTGTGAGGAATTATTCCAAATCAGCACTGAAGCACCATGTTGGATGGAGAGAAGCAGTCCTTTTTCTGGATAAGCAGGGGTTAAGATCTGCCAACACTTGCTAAATTGACAGACATGGATATATGTCCATGTTGTCATTTGGCTCAGGAGTTGTGTCTGATTCAGTCAGGCAAGGTACTGGTAATGAGAGCTCTCTGATTTAATGAGGTATTTCTTAATAATGCTTTTTAGTTCCTCTTAGTGAAATGTTACAATTACTATATGTGCCTTATGGTTGAAAACTCTAATTTTATTTATCTGGATACAGCCACTTCCTTCTGAACAGAATTTTGGACCTTTTTCCATGGATTTAAAAGGGGAATATTAAGACGATGACGTTGAAAATGTTCTTTAAATTGTGGTATTTAACAAATCTGCTCAGCATCTAATGTGGCAATCTAGTTTCAGGTTAATGATAAGAGTCTAAAAAGTGAAGTGTAGCAAAGTGTTCATAATAAGAAAAGTCATTATAAAAGCAAAAAGCCCCCAAAGGCTCTTCCTGTATGGGGATGCTTGTGGATGGTTATCTGAAGGTTGATCTCTAATTGCAAGGCAAAGCTTCGGCTCTTAATAAGTGGGAATTAATAGCTTATGAGAGTTTTGCAAATAGATAGTTTTATGTCATTTGCATTAAACATAAGAAGACCATGAAATCGATTTTTAGCAAATTGAGAACAAATGAGTTAGCAGAAGAGCATGTTTGGGTTTGCAGTTAAAACAGGGGACCAGACTTTGTGAATGGAAATTTAAGTAAACAAATACAGCTGCGTAAGTACACAGATGCTGAGGTTTGCTAGGGGCCTGGTTTGGGGATAGAAAAGCTAGAGGAAGTATTTTATATTGTTTCTCTTGACACTGGTTTCAGTATAATTTTTAGGAGCTATGCAAGTTCCATCATCTGGAATAAAGTGCTCAAAAGGATCCCTTTTAGTTAATTCCTTGATACCAAGAGCATGACTTCTCTGTGAAATCTTTTTTTCTTGTATATGGCTGGCAGCAGTTAGACATTTGGAGTATTACTGACCATTTTTCTTCATGCAAGGGCATATCAACCAAACAATAAAGTTTGAAAACAAGCTTGTAACAACTCTGTAAATATAACTCTGTATTATATTTACAATGGGCTTCTTATTTCTTCTGTTGAAGAGTGAATATCTCATGCTGATTTTTCTTACTGTAGTTAGTAGTTTGAGGAATAAGTTTTTACCTTGAAAAACTCCAAATCTTTAGTAGAATAAAGTGAATTTTTATTTGAGCTTATTATACCAAATAATGTTCTACATTTATTTTAAATGTATAATCTTAGAGATCTAATGGCATCCAGATGGCTCTTAGATCTACCCTGGACATGCACAGCAGCCTATGTGCAGAGTGTCTTGAAGCAAAGGGACTTAGATACACTTAAAATTTATTGGTGAATTGCCAGTGTTTTTAATATAAATGGAATTGATATTATAGCTAGTCTCCACAGGTGTAACTTTTCATATCCACTAACATGAATTTCAGTGTAAATGAGTTGGTTGTCTAGGTTTTGGGGTTTGGTGGGGTTTTTTTGTTTTATTTGGGTTTTTTTTCTTTGGGGTGGGGGTGTTTTATGTTTTCTTTCTTTTATATAAAAACATTTTAGGAGGTATTTCAGTGGGTTCTATTATGTTTCCAAGAGCAGTTATGGGAGTTATAAAATATATGCTTGCTTTTGATTTACTTCTGCCTTTTTTTTTTTTTCTTTCCCTCTGTGCTTCTGCAGTTGAACTCTGGTAGGTTGGTCCATCCGGGTCAAGAAGCAAAGCTTTGGCTGGCTAGTTACCCTTGTGATGTTACAGTTTCCTTCTGTAAGTGGGGAGGGATTCAGTTCCCTCCTCCATAACTCTGTTCTGACTCTTCTCAAGCAAGACTAAGAATTGGCTGGTTAATAAGAACTTGGCTTTTTTTTTTTCTAGCTAACTTTTTTTTTACATAAAATATTCTAGAAATATGCTACCATAAGAGCTCTAAAATACATCAAAATCTGGCAGTGCTAAGCCATTTCTGCTGCTCTGCTAACATGCTGTCTTGAGACAGTCACTTCAGTGTTCAGACCTGGGTCTCCCGCGCTTGCGTGTTTCTGGCATTGTGGAGCTCTGTCTGAGGCGATTCAGAGACAGTAAAATGAGAATCCTTCCTTTCCCTGCTGCTCCTCTCATCAGGACTGCACAAAGCTTGAAGCGTTTTAAAAACAGAAAACTGTGGTGCTGCTTTATTAAAATGCCTTTCTGGAGAAAGACGAATGAGACTGGACTAGAATCTCCTTTCCAGCTGCTTGCGTTGGAAGCAATGAAACAGCATGGCAGATGGTAACATCCCCTTCTTCCCCTTCCCTGTTTATGGAGTTCTGTAACTCAACAACTGGGAGAAGCTGCCTAAGTACATAGAACTTAAATAGCATCATAAATCTCCAACACTCCCCCAGCCCACTCAGCGTGCTCCATTGCAGATTGTGGTTTATCTCCTGGTAGGTGTCACCTGTCAGCTCTTCTCACACCATCTCGAGCAGTGCCAAGAGCCTGCAAGTTGTGTTACAGTCAGCGAGAGTGGGACAGTTTAAAATTACCAGCAAGTTGATTAATGGGATAGTAATTTATTCTAGCTAGATCTTGGGGTTTTTTTCCTTCTACTTTTTTTTTTTTTTTTCCCCTTCCATAAGTCTATCCTAGGTAATTGTGCATTTAGGAACAATAACATTACCCAATGAGATGCCACACTGAAACTGCTAGGAAATGGAATTCTCAAAATGCCCATAAAGCTGGTAATAAGGCGGGTAGCAGTACAGATTTATCATGCACTGCCACTAATGTGCCCCACCCAGCTAATTTGAAGGATGTGAGCTCCGTGTTAACTGAGTCTCACCTGCCTAGCTCTGATCTGCAGACCCCAAATAGCGGCAAATGGGGTTCTGGTGATTCCAGTGAGGTGCAGGGTCTGGCACACAATAGTGGTACCTGCTAGTGCTATGGATGAGGGTACTTGATGTCACTAATTCAGCCAAAACATTGGTGTGGGAAACCTTGCAGAAGTCATTGAGACTTGACAGCCTCTAATAGTCATACCTGAACTGTCGTTCAAGTGAAATGCTGCATTTCCACCAGTAGTCTACCCTGGACACTCATTAAGTGGTGTGCAATGAATTCTGCTGTAATTGAAATTAACTTAAATCTCAATAATATTAATGGATTAACATTTGATAACTAATACCCCCTATATAACTATGTATTTTAAACACAGAAGCCCCACCTGTCTTTCGAAACACCAATTTAATTTGCTTTTATGCTGTCTGCTCTTGTAACTGCTGTTCCGCTTTCAGTACAATTTGGTGAATTCCTCCTTAAAAAGGGGTAGATCCTAAATTGTCCAAAAGCCTAAATATTTGATAAGGCCATAGCATTTATGCTTCAGGATTATCTGGCACAGGTAGCTTTACTATCTGATGTGAGTTGAGACAGGCTTTTTTTCTGAGTCCAGACATCTCTCCCTGCCAGTACAGGAGAGTAGTTATGGCTCCCCTCTTACTCCGCCTAAGAGACCTAAGAGAAAGCTTCCTCCTAAATGGAGACAGGAAAGACCAGTTGCAGCTCCAAAGAAAAGAAGAAAAGTACATAGAGTGGATCAATATTCTACGGAAACTCGTCGGAAGAAAGTAAGTTCCAAAACTTTATGATGGAAGTGCCACTTTTTAGGCACCTCGCTGTCTTTATTTTTTTCATCTTGGGAGTTCAGTCCATGCTTCAAGTTGGGATTTTGCAGCCAAAACTTTTGTAAATGTACTGAAGGACCCAAAGGAGAGCAGCCAAACCAGACCAAGCCTTCTGGGAGCTTTGTTTTTCTTGTTTCAGACTGTTTGCATTAGGGAAAGTTATCTTTATAATCTCTTTATTTTTTAAAATCCAGCCATCAGCTGGAGGCAATGTCAGAAAAATCTGTGGGAAGACACTACCACTGCTATTAAACCTTCTGAACTATTACAAGTCCTGCAATATGCTGTAGCCTCTGTAACTCCCAGCTCATGGGCGCATGGTGATTATTTGAGGTTTTGTGTCGAGTCATCATGGTTGTGGAAATGTCCTGAAAATGTGACTAAAAAAATCTAAAAGAGAAAGAACATTTGTTTTAAAAATACACATTTTAAAGTAATTTTATTACTTTGGAGGGTAAGGAATTTTATTGCAGGATTTCTGAGTGGTGTATTTGCAAGAGGTGGTGCATAAGTCTGTTTTCACAAGGAAAACATCAAATAGAAATTGCTTTATTAGGAAAAAGTGCAAGTGGATGGAAAGAGTATTCCTTAGTGTACTGTCTTTATCCACCTGGCACTAACAATCTATGTATTTCTCCTTTAAGCTAGAAACAAAAGCCTTTGCACTCCACAGTATTCTGCAAGAGGCTATAAACATTCTTCTCAAGAGATTTTTCGTGGGGATGTTTTTTGACTTGTTGCACAATTCAACTTTAATGAGTTATTTTGAGACATATTAAGTGTAAAAACATGGCATCCAGGGGTATGCAAAAAAAATCACGTATAGAAGCCCAGGAATTTTCCAGAGAACTTTTAACATTTTAAGATTTACCTGAGAGGAGAACTAATAACTACTATGGATGATATTGCTATTACTCACTAATTTGCCATTCCAAGCTATACCCTTCTGACATGAAACAGAGTAGAAATAACATTCCTAGTGACGTGAACATATGTTGCTTTTTTTTTTGCCTTTCTTTCTGCGAATGAAAAGGTCATCCAAACATACTCCTAAGGAACTTTTTACTAATAAGTCAACTGTGAAAATTTGACATTATTTTAGAAAAAAAACCCTACTACTATGTAATAGTTGCCATCATATCTGCAAGTTAATATTTTGATGCTGTTTGACAGCAATGAAGTGCAGTACAGGATGGATCCTACGAATTATTTAAAAAAATTAAAAGTAAGATTCTTTCTTTCTTCCTTCTAATCAGACTTCCTCTATGGGAAAACTTGTGGGGGAATGCAGCTGATTTTTGTATGTTTCTGGTCCCAGACCCAGCACTTTCACAATGCTACAAAACTCTTTATTGTAGCATCATCCTAGAGATCCATGTATCTTGAAAGATAAAATGGTTCTGTACAGTCTTCCAAAGTCTTGATATTAGGTGAAGAAAGGTTTATGCAACAGCTTTATTTGTTTGCCAATAAATCTTTGAAAGTTACATCTGGGAGGAGCTGTAAGATGAGGTCAGATTGCTGAAGAGAGTAGCTAAATAGAACTGTCATTTGAAATCCTTGAATTATTGTTGCTCTGCCTTTTTATCATCATTATTATTTTTTAAAAGAAGACTCAAGCTTGCTGACAAAAGTAAACATTAATGGGAAATCTGTCTGGATTTCCAGCTTCCTTGAATGTATTTTGGATTCTGAGTAAAAGTTGTATTTCCTTATATGATTGACACAATATAAATAGAATTCCATAAAAATGGAATTCCCATTTGTAGAGGAAACTCTTTGTATTGGAGAGTGAAAGAATGCTGAAACAGACAATTTTCTTTTTTTCTGAACTTGAAGGTTTCAAAGTTTTTACTCAAATGACTACTTAGGTTGTCCTGAATTGAAAGATTTCAAAATTTCACTCTTTGTCTGAACCACTTCCATATGTTGCAGAAATTCTTCCTCCTGTTCCCCACCGTGATTCCTTCTCTTGTAAGTCCCTTCTCTGTGTATTTATAGTGCCACATGGGAGTTGACATTTCCTGTCTCATAACCTAGCAGACTCATTTACTACCTATCCCTTAATGACTCAGGCAGAGGGAGAATTTCTGAATCATCTCTTTCTGGGTCACACTAATATGGTGTTTATTTTAGAAAATTCTGCTGAAATCTAGTTTTTTCTCATCCAGAATTTGTTATCGTTCTGTTTGTCATTGGGAGGATTTTTTATTGTGGATACTTGAACCAGCCAAATCAAACAGACAAGTGAGGAAGAAGCTGCCATATAGTGACAACAAATGTTTTCTTCTCAAAATCAAAACAAAATGAGTCCTCTGCCTAAAACCTTACTTTTCCCCCTCTCTGTGCCATCTGGTAAAAAAATGTTTCATTTTCTTAAGGCTGTGTCTTGCTTTTTTCTGGGTTTTTGGGGGTTTGGGGGGTTTTGTTTGTTTTGTTTCATTTTTTTGTTTTGTTTTTTAATGAAAAAGAAACTTAAACAAAGAAATCACAGTACAGTATCTGTATCCTCTGGGGCATACTGACAGTTGTGCCAGAACTGTCATTTGAGCTGTTGGAAGCTCTTTGCTGTGAAGCTGAAGAACACTCACTCTGAGCCCCATGTGCTACTCAAGTGACGTGCATGTTGTCATCTTGGTATCAGACATCCTTTGAAGTGGATTTCATCAAGTGACTTGGCATGTGAATACCAAGTCTAAAACTTCATTTCATGTTCATTCTTTGACTAAACCGTTCACATAAAAAATACTGTTTTCTTTTAAAAGCACTGCTTTCTATCTATAAGAAACAAACTGAACCCCAAAGTCACATGTGTTTTTCTACTGTCTACACATTGTTTTACCCACTGTACACCTGTTCATGGGAGGCCCAGGATCAGCCATAAAGACCTTTTGCTGTGTTGTGTCAGCATCTCAGCAAGGCTTTCTCGCAATGAAGTCATGGTGTGGATATACAAAAGGAAATGGTACAATAATTGTCGGAGTAACAGCTCAGCCAAGGCTTTGCCTCTTGACCTGGATGATTTTCCTGTCAGAGTTTTGCCAAAGGACCCCCATTTGTAGAAGTAGGAACATTGCAATGACAGAATTAACTTTTTTTTCCTTCTGAATATTTATACAGATGATGGTGAATCCCCTGAGAGAGATTGACAAGACAGTAGGACAACTAATGGATGGACTGAAACAGCTGAAACTACACCGATGTGTCAATGTTATATTTGTTGGTGATCATGGTAAATTTTAAACCATAATATTTATCAGAAGATAAATATAGCTGTAAATATAATAGGTAACCTAAGTCGAAGTTCCATTTAAGATACTTTTGTGCTGATCTTTTTTCTGATAGTTTAACTCTGCCAAAAAAAGCCAGTTGGTGTGGACTGGCCACTCATTTCACCTGTTAATTGTCATGGAGGGACACTTCTCTTTTGTAACAGTGATCTGGATATTTACTTCTTTACTCAGAGCTTTTCAAATCTTGGTGTTGCTGATATCACATCCAAGTGTAGGTCTTCTTGCATGTATTGGAGGACTATAATTTGCCTAGAGTAATCTTCTTGTCAGTTTTTATGGAATGAAAAATTTAATAGCCTTGTTCGCCTGTACATGAGAAGAATATGACTTTAGATTGAGGCATTTCCATGGCAATTAGTAGGTCAAGTTATCCTATTAGAAGAAAGACTGGAATATCTTTCTTCTATCTATGGAATAGACTGTGCCCCACTTAGATGGAAAAGTCATCAAAATAATGGAGGAAGGAGGTAAAAAGATGTAGATGGTCAGATGTAGTCACCTAAAAGCACAGAAATTATTTGATAGGTCTTATTCCTTCAAACATTAGAATAAACTTTGCGATATAGGAAATAGTAAATATTAGCAAAGATAAAAAGAAAAATAAAGTTTTATTAAAGGAAAAGCTTTGCGTAATGTTTTTAGCGATGCCACCAAAGGTCCTCTTCTTTTTAGATCTTTATTCCTGACAGTCTCGCATGAACTGCTACATCAGCAATAAAATGGCATATGCCTCGTTTTCTGCCTGTGGGTAGAGAAGGGTAAGGGTCAGGAAGGATTTCCAGGGGTGGCCGTTTTGTGCTGAGAACCTCCTGTGGCTGGCAGTACATTCCTCCCCACCACAAATATCTGCAAGAGAAAATTGTTTATCTGCGGCTGCCTTAGAACAGACCACCAACAGACAATACCTTTTGTGTGCTATTCCTCTTAAAATCTTTTGTTTAAAAAGAAATAATCCCCAAAGTAGTACATTAAACTAGAAACAGACTTCAGTTTTTCCATGAGTTTAATTTGGAGTTGAGTCAGTGCACACATGGTGTATGTGGTGACTGTTCTTACGATGATGAGATTGGTATTTCTCTCCCATAAGCACTCCTAGTTTGAGTCCTACCAGTGTATTATGTTGGAATTAGATGGCTGTAAAGAGCAAGATTAGTCATCCAAAAGGAAATAATACATAGGGTGTTTGGGGTCTCCTGTTCTTTGCTGTTCTGGAAAATGTGTTTCTCTTCAGGGTGTGGATTAATTTTGCATTTTCTTTCTGCAGGGATGGAAGACACGACTTGTGAAAGAACTGAATTTTTAAGCAACTATCTGACTAATGTGGATGATATAATTTTGCTGCCTGGATCTTTAGGGCGAATTCGCCCTAGGTCTAGCAATAACCTAAAGTGTAAGTTAATTTAATTGTACCTTTTATATCCTGAGAACTAGACTCTATTCCTTCCTTGAAATGATGCTGTCCAAAGAGTGTAAATTTGCAGGGTGTTTGGAGGCATTTCAGAGGCAATCCCACTGAAAACAGCTGCTCGATCTGTGCCAGTCTGTACTTCACAGACCCCACAGTGATAGAATTGTCCAGGGGTGGGCTTAAATTTTCTGGGTTAAATGCCACTCTTTCATTTCAAGGAGGAATGGGAGGAATGGGAACTCCAAGCCAGTTTCACATGACAGCTTATGTGTCGTTGTGAGTTTATTCATGTACTTTTCTCCTCTGTCAACAAAAACTGTATTTGGGTGATCTCAGCACTGCACAGCTTGGATATTAAAAAAAGCATCTGGTAGATTTTATGAGCTAATAGGAAACAAGTGACTTCTTAATTTTGAATTCTGTAGTTTTATACTTTTGGCATAGATGAGAAGTCATGTGGGTTGCTGAACAGCAACAGACTGGAGATGTTCAAGAATATAAGGAAGATTAGCACATGCATTCAGGGCCAATGTCGTCAGTAAAACTTGTTGCTATTTTGAGCCATGCTTTTAGAAGTTTACCCTGACTTAGTGTTTGAGATTAACTGACCTTTGACAATAGCTCTCAGGGCTCAGGCAGGAGTCCTCTGGTGAAACTAAGTCTGTAATTTCAAGCATTTCAGACCATCTGCCCTCCTTTTGCCTCCAGGGCAGCAGTACCAGGACAGGGCTTGTGCCAGCACCTTGACTGCTCAGGTTCCGCAAACAAGGGCAAACCTGGCTTTGCCAGCCATTTAAGCTACCATGTAAACTGTGTAACTCACAAATAAACCATAAGCACCTGTGGTTTTTGCATCATATGCTTCCAAGAGTGACAACTTTTGATAGAGGGGAAGATCTGACAGCTGGGATAGCCAAGTGTTTCCTCACAACACTTCAAATATGCTCTGGGTGAGGACAAATTTCATAGAAAGATCCATCTTTGAACATTAAATATTTCCAGAATAATAGCAAAAATCATAAGAATGTTGTAAAAAACATACTTAATACTGATTTGTGTATGCATTTATTTTACTATAAACTTTCTTTACCTGGTAAAAAAAGTTTATAGTAAAATAAATGCATACACAAATCAGTATTTGGGTATTTATGCTGAAGGAATATATGATGAGTGTGTAAAGATTTGTTGAAAATAGTGCACATGTTGTTCAATGTTTGTAGACTAGCATGAGACTGAATTTCTACGCTCCACGGTCTACTGAGAACAAATTTCAGTTCTCAGAAGTCTTTTTTTTTTAAAGATCTTTCAATCCTTGTCTTCCGAAATTGCCGAGAAAAATAAGTTTTCCTTAGAGAATGAATATGTTTCAAAAAGATCAGCTTGTCTGTTTGACCTCTGAGTCACACCACTGGTTTTCCCACAATAACGTTTGCCTCTTTTGGCCTCTGTCTGCAGCTTCCTAGTTTGAATATTTGCAATTGCTTATAAATCAGCAATTTGAACGTAGAACAAAGAAGCATATTTCTTACCTTTAGAACTGGGGTTTACCTCCTTAAATGGCAAATTACCAAATTCTTGATTCTTTATTGTTCCATAATACTGTCTCAATACTGCAAACACACCTTTGCAATGCAAAAGCCTTCAGCTTGTGTTTTGAGATGCAATAGAGCCCATTTCAAGCTCAGCAAGATCATGCCTTAGCAACCAAAACAAAAGTATTTGAATAAGAGAATTTCACTTCCCAAAATGTTCTTTTAGCCTGTTTTTCCCCTCATGACTGAAAAATGTTTCCCCACCTCCCAGAAGAACATAGTATGGACTGTTACTGGGTTTGGGCTTTCTGCATCTTGCATGTCCCTTTAATAGCCAAAAGACAAATCCAGAATATTTTACTGTGGATTTTCACTTACTCAGCAGTAGCCTATAAAATTGGTCAAATGTTAAAAGTGACCAAAAAATGCTACATATTTATCTTGTTCCTTCATTGTTGCATTCAAGTATGCTTTCAAAATTTTTCAAGAAAAGTCATTGTGTTAGGGGATAATTTTTTATTTTAAAGTAAAACAGACAAAAGTCTTGAAAGTATGTGTTTGCAGCAAACAAAAGTATTAAGCTAAGGCCCAGGTTATAAAACAGTGAGAACATTATGTAAGCAACTACATGCACCAAGCCATCACACGGCATATGCAGGACAGCCAGGTTAGTAGGCCCATCCAGCATGGGTTTAGAAAAGTCAGGTCCTGCTTGACCAACATGATCTCCTATGACAAGGTGACCTGCTTCTGTGGGTAATGTTTACCTGGAGTTTTTTAAAGTCTTTGATATTGTCTCCTAGATCATTCTCTTGGAGAAACCGGAAACCTGTGGCTTGGACAGGTGCACCCTTCAGTGGGTAAAAAACTGTCTGGATGGCTGGGCCCAGAGTGTTCCCCAGGGCTCAGTATCAGGACCAGTTCTGTTTAATATCTTTATTGATGATCTGAATGAGAGGATCAAGGGCACCCTGAATCAGTTTGCAGACAACACCAAGCTGGACGTGAGTGTTGATCTGCTGGAGGGTAGGAGAGCTCTGCAGAGGGATCTGGACAGGCTGGATCAGTGGCCCAAGGCCAGTGGTGTGAGGTTCAACAAGGCCAAGTGCTGGGTCCTGCACTTGGGTCACAACAACCCCATGCAGTCCTACAGGCTGGGAACAGTGGCTGGAAAGGTGCCCTTGGAAAAGGAGCTGGGGGTGCTGGTCGACAGTGACTGAACATGAGCCAGTGTGTGCCCAGATGGCCAACAGGGCCAATGGCATCCTGGCCTGGATCAGGAACAGTGTGGCCAGCAGGACCAGGGCAGGGATTGTCTCTCTGTATTTGGCCCTGGTGAGGCCGCACCTCAAATCTTGGGTTCATGTTTGGGCCCCTCACTCAAAAAAGGACATTGAGGGGGTGGGGTTTGCCCAGAGAAGGGCAGTGGAGCCAGTGAAGGGTCTGCCTGGAGCACCAGTCTGATGAGGAGCAGCTGAGGGAGCTGGGGCTGTTTAGCCTGGAGAAAAGGAGGCTCAGGGGAGACATCACTTTCTGCAACTCCCTGAAAGGAGGCTGTAGCCAGGTGGGGGTCAGTCTCTTCTGCCAGGTAACAGGAGACAGGACAAGAGGAAAAGTCCTCAAGTTGCACCAGGGGAGGTTCAGATTGGATATTGGGAAAAATTTCTTTATGAGAAAGGGTGGTCAAGCACTGGAATAGGCCACCCAGGGAAGTGGTAGAGTCACCATCCCTGGAGGTGTTTAAAAGATGGGGCACTTTTGGACATGGTTTAGTGATAGACTTGGTGCTAGATTAAGAGTTAGACTTGATCTTAAAGGTCTTTTCCAACCCAAATGATTCTGTGATTCTATGATATATACAAAGCACTTCTAGTAAAGGTCAGGGAAGTACTAGGAAGTATGCTTATGTAAGCCTTGTGTTTGCTTTTGCGTATTTTTAATATTTTCTATTTTTTTTCCCCCCTTGCTTAACAGATGACCCTAAAGTGATTGTTGCCAACCTTACAGTAAGTATTTAGGACTGGGAGGTATCTGTCTATATTTCACTGTTCACTTCTTGATTTGTGGCATTATTCAGCTTTCTTTTCTTACTCTTTAGACAGGAAAATCAACCAACCATTATTATAAATAAAGAAGGTTAAATGGTGCCCTTCATGAGAACAGATTAATGTTTGTCACGTTTTCCACTGTTTGCTGCTCTTGTAGTTTTTATAACGTTTTTGGGCAGTGCAGAGACAGAATCTCCTGGACTGTCTTTACTCCTTGAATTGAGTCTATTTATTCATTGCTTCAAAATGGGAAAGTAATCTTTTAGGATAAACATTTTACTAGCACTTTGAAGACACTGAAAAAGTGCTTTTGATAGCCTTCAACTCTAACCTTGCCATTAATGGAAGAAAAGTGTTTAAAATTAAAATTAAACAAAAACAAAACAAAACCCCCCAAGTTTTGTAACCAGATGGCTTTAAATATATCTGCAGATAAGGTATATTTTTGAACATTCAGGTTTCTGCTGGAACTTAAGCTTTGATCCAGTAAGAATAAAATTCTTCATCTGTGAGTTAAGTATGTGTAATATTTTGTTTGATGGTTTCATAAAGACTGTCACAAGAATGAAACTTTCCAAGTGTATCTTTGAATGGCTCCCTGGGCCTTGGCTGCACAGAAATGACTGGACTACATACTCTAGGTCTACACTTTGTTTTCCAGACACCATCAGTGATGACCTTAGCAGCTTGATTTCTGTAGTCAAAGGTTTTATGTGCATCTTAAGCTAACTGACAGTGTGCTATTTGTAACCCTTTATTTTTCAGTGTAGAAAGCCTGACCAGCACTTCAGGCCTTACCTAAAACAGCACCTGCCTAAACGCTTGCACTATGCTAACAACCGAAGAATTGAGGATGTCCATTTACTGGTGGATCGCAAATGGCACGTGGCAAGGTACACCCTTGCTTTTGCTTCCATCCTGATTTTCAGTCTTTTCTTCTGAGGAAATGGGACGCTTATGATTGCCCTGTCTGTTAGGATCCTGCTCCTCTACCCTGTGAGCAAGAGGATTTTTGAGAACACAGAATTTTTTAAAGTGTGGGAAAATCAGTTGCTGGATAAAAGGTAGAAACCCAGACTGATTTGCTCAAGCGGCTTGGTATTTTCAACTGATTAGCTCAAATGTAGAAGCTGATAAATCTTTCTAATGAGGTACAAGCTTAGTCCAACAGGGGAGCAAGGAAATGGGAGAAAGGGGCAAGCTTATGTGGTGAGGGGATGTCAGGGAACAAGAGTTTGAGTGGATGCAATAGGTGAATGGAAAGAAAACAGAGATATTGGCAGAGTGGATGAATGTCTGAGAACATGTGGAAGGATGTCACAGGGTGGCCATCAAAGTGCTGTGCTGGCAGTGTATTGTGTTTCAAAACAAATCTACAGAAAGCCAGGATGCTTTAGCTCAGGCAATAACTCTGGTTTGGGTTGCTCTTAGCCATATGACTCTGAATTTTGGTTATAGAATATGGGCAGTGTTTGTTAGTTAGCTAAAAATTGAATGAGGAGAAACCAGTTGGCACATACAGGAGAGGAGCAGCCTTTGTTTATGGATCGTGCACAGCTTTCTGTTTGCATATACTTTGACACGTGTTGTGTATTACAGTATGAGGTTGGTGGGGTCTTTTTGCACAAATCTGACTCAGTGCCTCTTGGAAGATGACACAGCTTTTGGCTCATGGTAGACTGTTATGAACTTAAAATTATGGTAGGATTTTTTGCCCATATAGCTGCCAGGCAAACACACAGTGTGTTGTAAGTGCCTTTTGACATCTGTGCTTATCTTTCCATGAATTATGCAAGGATCACTCTGCTAAAGCAGTGAATGAGAAACCCCGTTTGCTTTCTTGCATAACTCCACTGGCTGCTGGCAGGCTGCCCCATGGTTGGGGTTATGTATATTTCAAAGAATCACACTCTGAATTTTAGGTCCATAAAAGCTTTAGTTTTAAGAATTTTACTGGAATGGATGGGATTGCCCAGGTTGATTTACATTTAGTAATTTCTTATTAATTACATCAGTCTTTCATTGGCTTATTTATTAATTTTCAGAGCTCTTATTCACCATTCATTTGTGTAACTGTAATTGGTAGTTACAGAAAAATGGTAGTCACAGCCCTAAGTACTCTAACTCTAGTAATTTATAAGGCCAAAATCAAACTTGGCCTGAGCATGATTTTATTGCAGATGAAGAAATTAATTTGTAGGATAATGTGGTCCTCTGCATGTATTCCCTGCACGTGGCCCTAAAAAACTGTATAGAAGTACTCTGAAATAAGCTGGTCTTTATAATTCCTATGACACAATACTTATTTTTCCACATATTTTGTAAAAGAACCCATCTCAATAACAAGCTGATAATTAGCATTCCTATGGTACAGCCCTTATTATCCCAGCTATTTGTCTTCATGAAAATATTTCTTTTTTCAGCTTTTTTTCTGCCAGCCATTTTTGTTTTTTGGGCTGAAGGCAAAGAGGTGAAAGCACTTTATAGCATTGTATGACATTTGCAGCATTGTAACATCACAAAAGTACTTTCTGAGCAGCCTCTGTTGGCCTTTTGAGAATTGGAAGAGTATGGTCCAACACCTCCAGTCTGCAGGAGATTATGTGATATGAGAAAATCTGAGAAAGTAATAGATACTAAAGTTTTTATCAATAATAAGAGTTGTTTCTTAGAGTGGGAGTAGAGGGAGAAACCCTGGGTATGCTGTATAAGCCTGCAAGTCTCTACCACTGCTACTCATGAAAGATAAACAATGCATTGCCCTGTAACCTTATCCTTCCTGCCCCAAAGGATATTGTCAGGTCAGCCACCTTTGAGGAAAATTTCTAATACTTTTTCAATTTAGGAAAGCCATGGACGTTTACAAGAAACCAACAGGAAAATGTTTCTTTCATGGAGACCATGGCTATGACAACAAGATAAACAGCATGCAGGTATGAGCAATGCCTGGGAGGGTCATTGAAGGTCTCTGAAATGTAAATATTCAGTGAAAACCCCCTAAATTTTAATGTTCTTCTCTTGTATTATTCTTTTTTTTTTTTTTTAAAGACTATCTTTATAGGTTATGGCCCTACCTTCAAGTACAAGACCAAAGTGCCTCCTTTTGAAAACATTGAACTTTACAACGTCATGTGTGGTAAGCTGCGTGCTTGGGAAATTGCAAAAGCAGCAACTTATTTTAAGAGGGCTTCATTTAGGTACCCATGAGCTTATGCCCTGAGTTCCTCTCAGTGTTTTATCCCTAGTCCCTCTTTCCCGAGCACTTGCCAGGAGGGCTGAAGGCACAGCTCAGGGGTCTCAGTTTGCTCTGGAGTTGGCCAGTAAAGGGGGTTACTATAGTTTTGATGTTTTCAGCTTGACAGAGAACAAATGAACACTTCTCAAATAGGTGGTGTCCACATCTCCGCTGTTCAGGAAGGAGATTTCTGTTCAGACACTGATTCTGCATCTGCATGTCTCATGCAGCAGTTCAGGTTGATCACTTAGTTTTTTATGGCATTTCCTGGTATGATTATGTTTCTCAAATTTGTACTGAAGCTGTGAAGAAGAATCCGATGATGTATACAGGTATTCATTAGGGTCTTGTGGTGGTTTTGCATGGGACGCACTTAAGGAAGTGATGGAAAGAGAAGCTGTTGCAATTTCCTCCGTGTCTGACAGAAAGAACCAATCAGTAATAGCTTTGAAAATTGACAGTTCTGTTAAACTACTGAGAAAGCTGTACACACCTCTGTGAAAAACACACGTTAAAGACAAACGAAACTTGGGAACGCTCTTTTTCCCTTCCGACCAGCAAAGAGCTAACACGGCCGGTCTGGCTGCCATCTCGGCCAGGCTGGGCCGGGCCATGGCGAGTGGCTACGGGCAGGACCAGCCTCCCCCACCGTGGCCCGCTCGGCAGGGCCGGGCCGTGGCCCAGCGGTTGCTGGGCAGGAGTAGAGAACACCATCAGCCCTGAGGCCAGAATCGAACACAGCAGGAAGCCAAACTACAGCTGGAGCGGGCCCCTGAGATCCTGACACAGCCCCAGCACAGTCACGGCAGGAAGCTCCATCGTAAAACAGCTCTGGCCACAAGCGCCGAGCCCGCCAGAGCCACGTGACCATCTGCAGGCCCCAGGCGAGATGTCAACTCTTTCAGTGCTTCAATCCTCCCTCGAGTGAGAGAAAAGAACAAAAACTCAGGCGTGTAGAGGAGCAACATGAAGACACTGAGGTCAGTGGAGAAGAAGTCAAGTCCTAGATAGGAGGGATGAGGAGACACCTTGATCTTGGGGCTGAAATCCTCTTGTGAAGCTATGGAGAAAGATGAAAGGTGATACATCAGACTTTTTTTCCCTGTAACACATGAAGGAAGTATGGGAAGGTGACTTGTTCAGCAAAGGCCTCCATGCTAAAGCAAGCAGATGTTGAATTAGCTGTGATCTCATGAAGAATTTGAACAGAGAGAGAAGAGTGATGAAGATCCTATGCCCCCAGAGAGAGAGAAGAAGACGACCTCTGTTCCCAGAGATGAAGATGATCTTAAAGATAGATGAAGAGAACATTTGCTCTTGAACAGCTCATCTTTAAACTGGTACCCCATAAATTGACATAGCCCAGAAACACAGCTGTGGGAAGAGCTGTGAAACATGGGAAGGATTCCACGATTGCAGATTTCCCCGGGCGGCTGCTATTTGTGAAAATTAAAAGCCACGTGAGAACTGTTTTCTTGTGGAGAAGTCTCCATAACATTAGCAAGAGGGACTTCTCTCCCTAAGTGAATTGAAGAAAGACTGTGCTACAGGTGGTAAACTGACTGAAAATTTTAGGTTTTGTTTCTTTACATTGTCAGTGGGAAAGAAAAGGTTGTAGGGGAGGAGAAGGTTCCGAAGTTCTTGTTTTGATTTTCATTACTCTTTCTTTTAGTTACTGTCAATAAACCTTTCTTTATACCCATTTAAAGTTTTGAGCCTGCTTTGCCTTTCTCCTAATCCTATCTCACAGCAGAAAATGAGTAAGTACATTCTAGTGAGTACACTGGTGTTTGGCCAGCGCTGAAACCATCACACTAATTGGTGTGTTGGCCGGGAAGTCTCAAATTGGCAAACTCAAAACCACTACAGGTCTTTTCTTTAGTACTGGTTTTCTAGAACAATGAAACTTTCAAGGTGTAATTCACAATAAAAGTTCAAGGTGTTTCAAAGATGTAATTCACTTTTTTTTCCCCAAACATGTAATACCTAAGGGTTAGTTAGCCCTTATTTAGAAATCACTGTGTTGCAGATGTTCGGCGTGAGGTCAGCACATTGACTGTAGGTTTGCATTGGAAGCTGAAGGAGTAGTTATAATAAAACTTTGTCCAGTTTTTAACTTTTCCAGTGTCTTGATGCAAATTAACTTTTTGTCATAAAGGCAAAGATACTATTCATGTGACATTTACAATTTTATGATTTGGACAAAAAATCAGTGTGTTTATTACATTAAAAGCTTTCACTAACATGCTGTGGGTGTAAACAGTATTACTAATAAATGTGTTGGCTCAATAGAGTTGCTGCTTGAATACATGTTTGGAGTGTAACCACCATTCATTTTTCCTTGGTGGTTTCATAGATCTGCTTGGATTAAAGCCTGCTCCCAATAATGGCACCCACGGAAGTTTAAATCACCTGCTGAGAGCCAATGTTTATAAACCAACTGTGCCAGATGAAGTTGCTAAACCACTGTATCCTGTAGCTCTACCTTCTGCATCAGATTTTGATATAGGATGTACATGTGACGATAAGGTAGGTGTTCAGAATCTGTAGAAGCCTCCACTATTAGCAGTAGTTTTGGTAAAGTTGTAGCCATTTTATTTGTTTTGAGAAGGTTTGATCTGTAAGAATTCCCCAGATCCCTCCTGAAGTGAAGTCTTTGTGCCCTCTTAGAAAAATTACAATTTTTTGTAAACGAGGAGACAAGAAAATCCCCACTGTCTTATAGCACTAGTTTTGTTTTGTTAGATGCTAGTAAAACAAGATGTCAGAGTGCTCCGGTGGTCCTAATCTCATTCCTTTTTTTTTCTATACTTGAGAAGAACAAGTTGGATGAACTCAACAAACGCTTTCATGTCAAGGGAACAGAAGGTAAGAGCCTGGTGCCTCAGTTAATGAAAGCTGATTTCATTTTCTTTTGTAAATAACTTTGTATCAATAATACCAGAGCAACTCCTGGCGTGGTTTAGTTAGTGTAGTAAACTGTCTTTTCAAGTAACTGTCAAGGAGCCCACAGACACATGAGATTTGTGGGCAAGATGAAGTGCTGTTCACTTGAGAAAGTACACACTACCTTTTGCTGAACCAAGATTAAAGTATTGTTCAAAGTGATGCGAATTTTAATTCTTGGATTCCATCACCTCTAGAAGTTTTAAGCTCAGATGTGAAGGCAGAGACAAGAGGAAAGGAGAGGGGGCATGAGGCAGTACTCTATTCAAAACTACAGGCTGTAAATGGGAAAGAAACCAGACTGTTTTTGCAGGCTGAGTTTTACCATAGTTATCCAAGCTTAGATTTCACCTAGAAAAGATGCTACAGCTGCTTTGACAATCCCTAAGTCTGAATGCTTGACTCTTAGGGTGCAGGTTACACAGTGAAACAAATGCTCTGCTAGCTCAGGCTGCTCAGCACAATTCTGTTCCTCTTCAGTGTTCAAGTCAATGCTACTCTGATAAGAAAGCATTTCCAGCTCTCCTGGCCACTGACTCCTGCTGTGTGCCAGCACTGACTTCTGTGTGGCTGCACTCTCACCTGCATCAGGGCTGTGGTCCAGGTTAAAGTGGAGCAATAGGAGCAGAGGAGAGGGAATGGGAACTGCTTTTCTGAGCAGCACTACTGACTGAAAGGTTCACCAAAGCAGAGTTTTCCTTCTTACAGTGGTGATTGAGTTCAGCATAACAATTCACAGCATTTCCCTTATCGTCACAATTGTCCAAATTAGCAAATTCTGAAGCTTTCAGTTTAGATATGGATTTTTTGAGGTACCTCAAATTGCATTGTTTAGATGATTAAGGAGATTTGTTTTAATCCCCTTATGAAGGTATTTTCAGTTTCTCCATTGTGAACGGGCAATGCAGCCTATCCTTTAGTTTCTAAAGGTGACCTTATTCCTCCTCTTTGTGAGTTGAATTGCCTTTCTGCAGCTTTCATCTTGTTAAACTGATTTTCCCAGTTAAGTAAGAGCTACTCCTCACTGTGGCAATTTATGGCATCAGGAAAAAACACCTCCACTGTTGTTCAAATCTCAACATCTTTGGTTTGGTTTCTGGTTTTCATTCTTCTTCACTGTAGTAATATAAAAATAGCATTTTTGATGTATTGTAAGATGTAAACATTTAAAACCAATTGCACTTGCTCATTTGTCAGTTCTCTGTTAAATGGCATGATATGTTCTTATTTAAACAAGCAGTTCTGCTTCATGCAAGTTTTGTTTTACTTCATGGTGCACTTTACAACATGGTGCACCATGTTGATATTCACAGGCAGAAGAAAAAGATGACTTCAGCTTCTCTTGAATAAAGCAAGTTTATCATCTTTGTCCTTAAACTAGGCCTTTCCTACTCCTTTTCCTTGTGCCCTATAAAAACATCCTCTGTTTGTGCTCAAGCACTAATAAAACATGCCCTTTTCTTTCAGGTTAAATGCCTGTCTGGGAACTCTGTTAGGCCACTTTCCTTGTTTCTATGTTTTAATTTCCAAAAGCAAGCCAAGTGTGTTTGCCAAAAGGTTATCAAATTCAATGGACTGTACAGGACAATGCAAGATTATCCAGGAAATTTATTTTTCTTCTGTCCCTTTCAATGTTTTTGTCTTTTCATAAGCAAGCTTGTCAGAGTTCTCTAAGGACATTTAACCATAACATATCACCAAGACAGAAGGGCTGTTTTTACAGAGCTGGAGGCAGGCGTCTTATTGTAGCCAAAGTTAGGAAAAGTTTTTTTCTTAGTTTGTTTCTTTGATATTACTGACAAAAAATAGCACATCAGTCTTCAGAACAAATCTGTATCGGCCAAGTGGGAAAAAACTACTCTGAGTGACCACTTTTGCCTCCCTTTTGAGACAGTCTTTACAGAAAGCATAGGAAGGAGAGAAAGTCCACTGAAGAGTGGCAGGACTGATAGACTAGGGACTGATTTAAAGCTATGAAAAGAAAGTGCTTATCACCTCATGTGTGACTAACATGTGGACGAAAAGATTGTTCAAGAGTTTCCAGTTTTTAGAAAAACACCTCCTCTCCACCCTGTGACACAAACAAGCTTTCAAGTGTAAAAGGGACTTTTAATCCCAGAGGGTGTTTGTGAGCCTGGAATGGGGATCGCAGCCAGAACAGTTGAAGACCTATTACTCTCTCTCTGTCAAAAGATTTCCTTAGTAGTTATTCAGGGTCAGTATCCCATTAATGATCACTGAAAAAATCAACATCTGATGGAAAGCCAACCCCCCCCCTTTTCTTTCATACTTAAGGGTTTCAGTAATAAATGTAAGTGTAATTTCCTTTGATCTTTAGAGAAGCATCTTTTATACGGACGCCCTGCGGTACTGTACCGCACAAAATACAATATCTTGCATCACCACGACTTTGAAAGTGGCTACAGTGAAACATTCCTGATGCCTCTCTGGACATCCTACACTATTTCCAAACAGGTTAGTGTTCTCTCTACTCTTGAAATTTAAAAATCTTGCTTTAAAAATCTTGGAGAAATTTCTTGGGTATCTGTGTTCTCAAGGTCCTAATATTTCCCTTCCCCAGGGAAATTTTCGCACCAGAAATTATGTCAAGTACAATGTCCCATTGTAAACAATGTCCAAATTCTTTTATTTCCTTCATGAGAGAAGAATTTTAAGGCAGCAGGGTTGTGTATTTCTTCTTCTGTTTTAATTTTATTTTTAAGTTTTGTTCAGTGGCGGTTTGTTTTATTATGAGTGACTTAATTTGAATTTTCTCCCATGGGGATTTCTGCTCCCTGAAGAAGGGGCTGTGCAGCAATGCAGGAGGAGGATTTGGTTGTACAACCAAGTGAATTATTTTACTGCACACAAGGCCTTCTGTGTAGTCTGTCAACTGTATGACCTAGTTTCCTTTTATCTGTAAAAGCTGAAATAACATTTTTTTGTTGTCTCCATGTTCCTCAATGCAGGCAGAGGTTTCAGGTGTTCCGGAGCACCTGGCCAGCTGTGTGAGGCCTGACCTCCGCATTTCTCCAGGAAACAGCCAGAGCTGCGCCGCCTACAGAGGCGACAAACAGCTCTCCTATGGATTCCTTTTCCCTCCTCGTAAGTTTAGGTAGCTTTTTAGTACGTAGGGATTTTGTAATTTTCTTGTTTTGTTAGGGAAAAGCTTTGGTGTGAACACACTCCAGGCAAACCCCATCAGATACAAACAGACTAATTTTGATTTCAAACACCAGTAAGATAAGCATATTTTTAATTTATAAATCCAAATTAGATTCTTGCATACTGTAGGAGTTTCTACCATCCTATAGAAATAATGATAGCAGAAAACCTGTGTAAACGAGCATCCTCAATTCTCCTGATGCACTTGCTTTGCTTCAGTATTGGATCATTGATCTTCTGGGCTTAGTAAATGTTGAAGGAGCACAACTGTCTCACAGTTTTGAACTTCATTGCTCTGCCTTCCTCCCTCAGTGGCTGAAATATTTTCTGGTGGATTTCTGAAATGGAATTACTGGTGCAGAGGCTTGCTCAGAACTAGAAGATAATCCCACACTCCTCTCCCAAGAAATTGTTGGTGTCTTTTATAAAAACCTGCATAGCTCTCTGCCTTTTAAGACAGCAAAAATAGATAAGCTATATGAAAATATTTTGAACTGCTTGACAGTTGAAGAAGAAATAAAATTCTTCCTTTCCATGTTCAGCTGTCACATTAAAGACAAATTATGTGTATGTAGTGTGCACTTCTGATTATAACATTCAGATTGCTGTTTAAATTACAGTATTCCCTTTGGTTAATCTCTGAAGCCATTTTCAAAACATTTTTATATTCTCTGAAATTCTTATCTTTCATCTTATTAATATTTTTCTGTTTCCCTGTTTTCAGAATTAAGTTCCTCTGCAGAAGCAAAATATGATGCTTTTCTAATAACAAATATCATTCCAATGTATCCTGCCTTCAAAAGTAAGTGCTCTTTCCATGACTATACTTCTCTTTACCATCAAGATTTTTTTTTTAACTTGTGTTGGATTATGGAATGAATTGGTAGGAGAAGTTTAGAACATAAAATTCAGTCACCTGTAGCCAGCAGCTAGTACCTGTGGGCACCTGTATAGTGCTAGGTATGGGCAGGCAAAATACCACAAGAAAGGCTTAAGTTTTAAGAAAGGTTTATTTTCCTTGGTGCTGGGCTAATGTCAGGGCACAGCCGTGTTGTAGGTCCACAGTTGTGCTTTATGCCACAGTAACTCACTTTCTGTAAGACCATTCAGATTGACTTGTCTGTCGCCCAAGCTAGTGCAGAACATACTTAGGCAACAACTGGAACCTGAGAGTGTGCACAAGCCTGGGAGTTTGCCCTTGGTATTTTGTAGTTCAGGGACAAGTGATTACATTTTATTTTTCTCTCCATGCCCTTAGAGAGAGACTGAACATATTTTTTACCTATAAAGAAAAAAGAAGAGAAAACCAATTTATGGAAAATGAGGGATGATTTAAACCTGTCTGAAACTTCCAGTGCTGCAGGGTTATATTGCTAACATTTCTTTTGTCTGCACATTGTTTTTCTCTCTAGTCTTGCCAAGAGGTAGGAAAACCATCAGGCTATTCTGGTGGCATTTTTGGCTTGGCAGGGATTGACAAGCCTTGGAAGAATCTCAAGAGCCTGTTGTGAGATTTCCAATTCAGATTTTAGGCCAGAGAGTCTTGGATAAACATCAAAGCCTATGGGAGCCTTTTTCATTTTAACCAGAAAAGAGTGTTTTTAACTGAAAAACCTCTGTGTAGGACCAAGTGGTGATGTTTGCTGGAAATTTGAGCAAAAGCACTTGACTGATTAAAGAGTGAAAAATTATTGGGGATTTCCCACTCTTGAATCACTCCATAAAAATGCTCTAATGCTAATGTTTGTCTAAGTATTTGGCTGAAATGCTAATCACAGGAGAACAACCCACCTCCAGCAGCTCATTTTGTCTAGTGGCCTTCTTCATCACATGTGGATGAAGGATTCCTTACAAAAAAGTTCTGGTACTAATGTCATTCCTGGGGAATTACAAACCACTCCATGTGTGCAGGTTGCAGTGCTGAGAGCCAAGGATAAGCTCATTATATGGATCTTTTTCCATAACAGGTTAAATAGGAGGTGGTAGTGTTATGCTGCACTGGCTTTGGTGGTAGTGCTGGCTGTAGAGGCCCCCTCCTCTGCTTTCTGTTCATAATTCACCATCCCACCCCACTGGCAATAATTCTGTGTCCACTTTTTCCATAGTGAGACTGGCTTAAGCAGCTCCTGCTCTGCTGGAGCTCCAAAAATGATACCCCTGGCCTGGCCCCTCTTTGCCCTGGCATTGCTCTGTATGTGGTTGCAGTGGGAAGCGGAGCTGCGATCTGATTTAGATCCAAAACTGAGGCAGTAGGGCAAGAGGGAATCTTTCCTTTTTAGACTGTTTTTATTGATAAGGCATATGCACTGGAGTAGTGAGCAGCTGGAGGAGTGGTATTGCCAAGTGATTAGGCTGAGGTTCTTGTTAGACCACTGCTGGTGGGGCCCTGGGCATCAGCCCCAGCTGGGACTGCATGTGGCACTGAGCAGTGTTAGAACAAGGTGTACAAGGGGGCTTTCTAAGGCTGTCGTTGCCACCAGCTCCAGGGAACCGTGGACTTAATAGTCTGAGCTGGCAAGACAAGAGTTAAACTCTTACAAAACAGCTCTCTGAGAAGTTTTGTTTACCCACACTTCTGTTAGTTAAAATAAAAGGGAAAAGAAAAACTAAAATAATTTGTCACTGGAGGTTCCAGTGTGTTTCCCATCTCTGTGAGAATCTTAACTTTTTCAGGAGGACATGGTGGGAGAAATTTTATCATGCTCTTCCCAAAGGTTGCTGTAATGACATGTCTTTGGTCATCCTTGATGGCACCTAGTTTAAAGGTTAAACATTTTGTATCCAAGGAGAATTTAACTGAATGCATTCGACCTTCATATTTCCCTTTCTTTTAAAATGTTTTGTTTTAGCTTTTAATTACGGTACTGTATCCTTTTTAAGATTAATAAAAAACCCCAAACAAACCACAGCACTGTTCCCTGTAAGCAGATAACAAAGACAAAGGCAGTGTTTAAAGAGATATCAAAAACCTGTGAATAGCTGTTTCTACAGCTTGGTGAAGGAACAGCAGAATCTCTGTGCAAGGCCTATGGCAATGCCAGCCTGGGAGTGGTAGCATGTATTTCCTTTATCACTGGTTGGGGAAAAAATCAACAGAGAACAAAGAAGTCTGAATAGGCTTTATTGACAAAACTGAATGAAGCTGCAGTAACTCTGTAATGCTTAGTCTTTCATTTTCCCTACTGTCATATGAATAATATCCTCTGGATTTTTATCTTCAGGAAGAAAAAACTATAATCTTGACACATTTTGACTTATCCAAATGTTGGTGTGTTGTGGGGTTTTTGTTTGTTTGGTTGGGTTTTTTCTGTTTGTTTTGGATTTTGGGTTTTTTTATTGCTTTTGGTTGATTGGTTGGTTTGGTTTGGGTTTTTTTCCCCACAGAGGTATGGAACTATTTCCAAAGGGTTTTGGTGAAGAGATATGCCACTGAACGAAATGGAGTCAATGTTATAAGTGGACCAATCTTTGACTATGACTATGATGGTTTACATGACACACCCGACAAAATAAAACAGTAAGAGTTTGTCTTTAAATTGGTTTGCTGTTGCTTCTCTTAATGATGACTTTATCTTAAACAATTAATTACCTGCACATTATTTAATTTTTTTGTGAGGAGACTTAATTTTCTAGCTCTTTGTAAAATTATTGGAACTGAATGCCCATGTAGGTAGGACAGTGGTAAAAATAAGGAAATGACAATTCAGCACTTAACTGTTCAGCTTGACTTTGAAATTGTTTTCATCCTCAAGACGAAGTTGAAGTCGGTTCCACATAGTCTAGCGTAAAATTCTTCAGAACTTAAGAGCTGTGCTGTTGAGTTATGTGCTCAAGTCTTTTGTTAGTTCAGTAATGCATTCTCTCTATGTCTCTGAACTGAAGAAGCCTTTCAGCACTGTATGAGGTATTTCTGTAGCACAGTGTGAGCTAACTGGATGCTCACTTTCAGTAGTGGTCAGGAATCAAACACATCTCAGCAATATATGTGTGTCCTCACACGTAGGAGAGGAAAGACCATGTTGTTTGTGTAACCTTCTTCCAAACAAGTTCATCCTTTGTGGATAAATATTTGCTTTATTCTCCCAGGTTTGTGGAAGGCAGTACAATCCCTGTTCCAACGCATTACTATGCCATCATAACCAGCTGCTTAGATTTCACTCAGCCAGCCGACAAGTGTGGTGGACCACTCTCTGTTCTCTCATACATCCTTCCCCACCGGCCTGACAATGATGAGAGCTGCAATGTAAGTTCAGTTGTGCTACTGCAGCCCTGTGGTAAACATGTCCCTGGGACATGTGAAAACCCATTACTATTAGAAGCAGGTGTTCACTAATATTCCTCTCTTGAATAGGAAGCACAGGGTTGTGCCTCTGTTAAGTGTCATTAGCTCATTAGATAAAAGCACTCCTCCATGACAGCAGCAAAAATATGGAACTATTACTGCACCTAAAATTGTCTGGAAGAACTGACATAAAGTAGGTTGGCAGTATTGTTTTTTGCATGTAGGATTCTACATTTTCTCAATGTAACTTCAAAGCAGATTGGGGGGAGGCTGTATGCATAAACATACTGTGCTGGTAGCCAGCCTGATGATTTTATGGAGGTCAGTTTCCATTTGCAGGTACAATGCAATCTGTCTGCTACGGCAGTCTGGGTGCATCAGTCAGCATGATTACATCCAACCCACACAGTATTAAAAGTATATGCTATAACCTGCCAAGGGTAGAATGTCAATTTTTGCTGTTTCCAGAACACCTTGATTCAAGGGAAAAGTTCGGCTTCTTATTACAGAGATCGCCAAACACCCTCCTGGTTTCTTTTCTATCTTCCATTAGGATGCAAGGTTCTCTACTGTGAGAATCTTGATGAAGGCTTTGGTCTGGTCAGCACTGCAGAAAGTGCACACTTGGCAGCTGATTGTGTGGCAGGAGGGCGTTGGGTCCCCCGTGGGCTCTGGCACTCCACGAGGACAGCAGAGCTCCCAGGCAGCTGTATTTAGATTTGTCCTTCCGCCTGAACTTGTTCTCCCATTACACAGCTGTGTGGATTCCTGCACACAGATACTTCACTATAGGCTGCCAGGAGACTGTTTCCTGAATGAACACATTAATGTTATGAATTTTGTATTGGCAAAAAAGTTTAGATTCCTATTCCAGCTACAGGCAGAAATAGTCATTCCAACTCTGTACACAATTCACCTGGAACACTGTTTCTTTCTCACTCATCAAACAACCGTTTCCTGAATGAACACATTAATGTTATGAATTTTGTATTGGCAAAAAAGTTTAGATTCCTATTCCAGCTACAGGCAGAAATAGTCATTCTAACACTGAGCACAATTGACCTTGAACACTGCTTCTTTTTCATTCATCAAAACATTGCTTGCTTTCAGGGCCTGCTTTTTAAACCCATGCTTTTGGAGCAGTATCCCTCTCTCTTGAGCAGGTCTGGCTTTTCCCTGTTTGGGTCTCAACTGTTTCTGGCAGAGATGTCTTCCACCAGAAGCCTCCAGAAGTCCTACACATATTGCATTGTGGCTTTTTCCTGGACTGCTTTGCTCTGAATCAAGATCCAGTTAGTGATCTGGAAATTACTATTTTGGCAGTTATTAGTGTCTCTGCCCTGAAACTTTGCCCATATGTAATTCTATGACAAAGTAGTTTATTTTTATCTCCTTATATGGTGTGTCATAACTCTCTTAAACTGCTGAAATCTTTTTTATGAGCTCTTTACAGTAATGGTCTCTTTTAGTCTTTGATTTCGTACATTTCAAACAAGGCTGCTTCTCTCTGTGGTCATGCTACTTGTAAATATGTACAGTGTATGTATTTACAGTTTGAGAGAAACTTCAGTGCTTCTGCAAGGTCATTAGCAGATATTGGTCCATGCCTTTTATATAGCAAAGAACCACTCCAAAATATTTAAATGTTGCTCCTGAAGGAATATACGGTTAGGCAAATTTTTGCCATTGAAATCCATCGTCAGCCTTACTTTTGCACATGGTGTTCCATCTTATTTGTTCAAAGAAGTGATTGTGTAAAACCTCACCATTCTTCATGGATGAAATGCATGGGATAATACAAGAATTTTACCTTAACCTCTCCACCATTTTCTTTTAAGATTTGAAGAAATATTAGCTTTCCCTCTGCTCTTCTCTAGCTGTACACACATTCTCTTCACACAGCCGTTGAAGAACACCACTACTCTCCTCATCTGAATTTGTTCCTTTTCTAAACTGTGTTTATTCACGGTGAGGTTATGCCCATTTATTCTTGTGTAAACATTTTTCTATGTCTTAAATAGCCCTTTTCTGGGATTTACCCTAGAGATGATGATGATTTATGATGATTCTCAAGGCAAATAACTTCTCCCTATTCATGGAAGACCCAGAATCTTTTTTGCTCTCGTATGAGAGGATGAGACTGTTGGTAGACTTCCCATACATCTCATCCAGTCCAATCTTTTTTTTCACCTGGATCATGAATGACATTAAGTACTGCAGCTTAGATCTCAAAATGAAAATGGTTTTCTTTCCACTGGACACAACTCCTCTGATACTACCTATAATTTGCTTTTTCCATAGCTGTGTTATAATGGTGGCTCACATTCGTGCAGAACTGGTACATTCAGGTCCTTCTCTTCTGTCTGTCAGTTTGGATAACCGAGTTGCATTCTATCCTGGGAGCTCCTGCATCTGCATTCTCCACTGTGCTATTCCATTCTTCCTCTGCATTGACAGGAATTCCCAGCTGTTGCGGTTTTTGCTAGCAACTAATGACCTTGGCATAAGAAGCGAGTGTGAAAACATTACAAAAAGCCTTTCTAAGACCAAAGTTGAAGGAACCGTAGAAACTATTAGAAAATTACTCCAGGCCACTATTTTGTCTTTTAGCAAAACATTTCAATTTCTTTTCATAAGTTCCTCCTTTTCATTAGTTCCTCCCCCACCTGTCCACATGCATCATGTTCAGCTTTCCAGCTGATACTCAGAGAGATTCTTGTGCAGAATATCTGAATATTTTTTCCACTGGATTTTGGGTTAGCCTCCTAATTGATCACCTCTTCCTATTTATCTCCATGTTTTCAATTGTTACTTTTTCCTTCTAAAACTCCTTATTTTTCAGGTGAGACTAGGCACTAAAGCTGGAGAAAACTGTCATTTTAAATGTATACACTTCAGTCATTGTTATGTGGTAATATAATACTGTGCTAATTGACCACTATATTTAAAATCCTTGCTGCTGGGCCTGAGGATTCATGGGCCTGTTGTGGACTGGAAGATATAAAATGTAGATCAGTTGATTGATTTTCTGGGGTCATGCAAATGCTGTCTTTCTGGACTACGTTAAACAAGCCTCCCCATCCTGTGATTTATTCATGTGTCAGATCTTTTGCAAACTGCTTGTATTCAAAGGAAGTGAGCTTTGTAGCTCACTCATAACTTCCTTTTGAGCTCTGCAGATTTCCTGCTCAGGAGAAAGGCTTAAAGAAAGCAAAACTGTCACAGTGGCTGCATTTGCACTAACCATCATGTTGAGGCCTGTTTGTAGACTCCTGATTGCCAGGCTGAGGGCTGAGCAGGGGCTTCCCGCAGCTGCATGCTGCCAGGTGGCATCCCCTGAGAATGGCACTGCAGGCAAAGGGGAGTGAGCAGGACACACTCCCTCCTCTTCCCTCTTAATTTGCATCTTTCTTTTCTTGTTTCCAACCTGGTTTTGGTCCTCAGGTTGTTAGTGATACGGACAGGAAGGCTGGTTTGGGGCTGAGAGCTTTGAACCAAGCAGGTGCTGACTGGGTCATGGACGTTTGCTTTAGAGCAGCCAGCTGTGATCTGTCTGGGACTTCGTGTCCTCTCTGTGCAAACGATCACGCTCACCCTCCTGGCTTTTGTCAGGTGACCCACTTCCTGGTCCGTGGCTCAGCTACTGCACTGGATAGGCTCTGGCATTGCTGGAGTTTGATCCCTGAGAAGATCATTTGGTAGGGCAACATTGCTGAGACAGTCAGGAAAGGGTTCATTTCCGGTAATAGGCCCAGAAATAGGTTTTTATCAGCAAAATTTCCAAGTCACACACATGAAGTCTAAATACCCGAGATACAACCCACCCACCATTCCTTTCTTCCCTAGCAGTGGTGTAGAGGTACCAGCCAGAGGGGCCAAAGGGGGAAAAGTTCTGTTTGCTTTGTCCTTTTCCCACATTTGCTCCCCGTTGTGCCGTCCCCAGGGCTGGATGCAATGCTCGTGGCACATGTTGCGGGGCTGGTTAAGGCACACAAACAGCCAGTCACTGCAGTGTTTTGCAGGGCTGATTTTCTGAAGTGTTTGCAAGTTACCTTAGTTTGTGGATGACTCCAACATGTGCTGGTGCTGGCACAAGGCATGAGGCAGCAGCTATCCCACAAGAGAATACAACCTGACCCCAAACACTCTGGCAGCATAACCTTCCTGCTTTTTTCTTTTCTTTGTATTGGGAAATGCTTGGTGAAATTCTTTTTTTCTATCAGTGAATAATGTGTATGTTCCAATTACAAGCATTTTTAGGTACCTACATAAACCATTGTCCCAACTGTGTAATGAATTGTAAAGGTCCCCTAAAAGTAAAATGGAAATATTAAAATATTACTCTGTTAGATGATGTGATGGTCAATTGAGAATAATATGTAGGCATAGAATTCAAAGCCTAGAGTTGGGGCTTGGGTAATTTAGAAGTGATTAATATGGAGTTCTTTCTGTGAGAAAAAAAACCATGGAGTAACCAGTGGATCTTCTAAAAACCTGTGGCTGTTCTTCAGAAACACCTGCAACTTGAGGCTAGCTTTTTCTGGATGATTATGGTCTTTATATCAACCCCATCATAAAATGGGTACTGAAATAAAACTGCAGGATTCATCTTGCATGTTAAATGTCAAATTTATTTTCTTGGAACTCATTTACCTTATTCATTCTTGAATAAGGCACAGAGATTCTTCAAATCTGGAACAAATGTGTAGACAAGTTGCATTTGCTTCTGGAGATGATTTTTGACAAGTCTTGTTATAAACCTTTTTTTTTTCCCCCAGAGCTCAGAGGATGAATCAAAGTGGGTTGAAGATCTTCTGAAGATGCACACTGCTCGTGTCCGTGACATCGAACAGCTCACTAGCTTGGACTTCTTCCGAAAGACCAGTCGCAGCTACACAGAAATCCTCTCCCTAAAGACATACCTGCATACGTTTGAAAGTGAAATATAGCTTTCTAACCTTACTCAGTGCATCCTTTTATCAACTGGTGTATATTTTTATATTGTTTTTATATTTATTAATTTGAAGCCAGGACATTAAAAATATTAGTATTTTAATCCTGTATCAAATCTTAAACATTAAACCCTTGTGTCATTTGTTTTGTTTCTCTAATGTTTAATATAGGTATGTCTCTTGGTTGATTTAGTAGTGCTTGTAATACTGCATTTTGAGTCCTTACTCTGAGCTTTTTAAGTGGTGCTGCAAGGTTTGATGCGTGCATCAAGGAAATATTAATTTCTCATGCTCCTTTACCACACTTGTAGTCCTGTACTGTGTATCAAAATACTGAACATGTAAAATTACACTCATTTACTGATAACTGTGTGACAGACATATTTAAACACTATAGACAAATAGCATCTTAAATATAATAAACCACACATTCAGTTTTTTTTAATGTGTTTTGATTTCCTTTCACAGGGATGTTCAGAGGGGCTTGCGGGCAGCTGAGTGCTGACAGATGTCTTACTGGGTAGAGCCCTTCTCAAGAGTTTAGTTTTGCTGGTAAGAGGACTGCCAGGGCCCTGGGTGCCCTGCCCTGGTATTCAGTAGTGAGACCCAAAAATAGAGACCAACAGCAGTCATTACTGGTTAGGTTTTGCTATAGGGGGAGAGCTGGGAGGAGAGGATACTTGCTGCCATGAGATAGCAGCGGTACCCCATGCCTGAGGCCACTTGGCCCTGCTCCAGAACTGTGGAAAGTATTCAAGGTGATAACATCTGTTTCACTGGTAGGGCTGTGTCACACCCTTCTCTACCAATGGTGCTTCTGGGCTGGTTCCTGGGAACACCTGCTCCATGATCCTTTGCTTTGACTTTGGGGAAAATTGAAATAAGACATGTTGAAGGAGGCGACATTGCTGAACATGAAGCAGAGGGCTTTTAGCTGGGAGGAGAAAATCTAATTTTTTTCATCTTGTTCTAATGGACAGAGCCTGAGATGTGTTCCCCTAGTGTGAGTCTGAGGCTTAATGCCAGCCCTCGTTCTCAAAGGAAACCCCTGGGTCTGATTGCACACATTTAACCTGTGATACAGTGAAGTCCATACAGTGCACAGTGATTTAGAACCATCACCTACTTGGTCAAGTGAGTCAAGTCTCTGCTTGCTACTTCAGTGCAGTAACAGTCTCATAATCCTGGCAGGCCCCTTCAAGTGTCACTGAGGGCAGAGTCCTGAGACAGTGGAATAGACACTGTTGTGTGCTGGTATCTAGATAATGCCCGATTTGGCTTGGACAGCTTTTATAGAAGACATATGTTATGGAACATTAGTGTTAGTGTACCTAGATGATTGAATGAAATGAAATTATTGTTTAGAATGTCTTTGAGGCTGAACCCACTAATGACACTACTGTAAAGCCATCATTTGGGCTTACACATTTCCCTCTCTCTACGAAAGCTGTTTGTGTCTATTTTCTCCTTGAGGATTGCAACTGCTGAAGGGAAGAGGGAGGGGCTGGAAAGCATCACAGCCATGTACACAGATGAGTAGCCAGGGTCTCCTAAATAAAATTAATCTAGCACAGCAGCAGCTTGCATTCCTGTAGCATCCATCTAAGGGAAAGTAGTAAACTGGAATTAATCATGTTAACATAGATAATAAAGTTCTTGTGATCAGACAAAAATTTATTATTCTAGCTGCCTAATTCTGTTTAATTCAGAAATGCGCAAAACTTGAATACTTTATAATACTTCCAAAATATTAGGATGGAAATTCTAATAACTGCATGAAGCTACGGGAAGCATCCTATTCTTGCAACTTAAAAATTGTCTCTTGTGGTTGTCTGGTAGCACTGAAATATTTTCCTGTAAGCTTTCAGCAGGGCTTCTTGCCATAATAAACTTTATGTTTTTACATGTACTACAAAGGGTATTTCCTTTGGATTTAAAAGAACTTTCTCTTAAGACCTAATTCCTTCAACATGAACTTTAGCGATGATTTAATGTGGTGGTTCATAAACTAAACTGAAGACCACCACTGCTGTTTTGCTTTGACATTAATCTGTTGCTCTGTTTGGGTTTTTAATCAAATTGAACAAATTATGTAATTCTTTTATTTTCTCCCAAAACAACATGAAATTTATACCAAAGGAACATTTAAGCTCTGAAAAATAAACTTGTGTTCAGAGAAGTTTGCTTCTGAAATGTAATTAGTGATTGAAAATGGTTGAGAGAGACAGTTTAACTCTTGGTTTCACTAAAGACTAGTGATTAGTGTGTAGGGAAACATCTTTTTTTTGACTGAGTTTCTTACTGTGACAGTAAATACTAGTAATTTACTTCTGTCCTACCTACTTCTCTTCAGCCTTTGGTTCCATGTTCCTGCATGGTATTGCTGTTTTATTTTACTGCATTAGCAGAAATAACTGTGCTGAGAAATATTTGTGGTGACTTCTGCACGTGGCATGGAGTACTTTTCCTATTGAAAGATGCCTTATCAACACAAAAGCTATAAGGCAAAGCTAAAGCCTTGTAAATCCCTCTGAGCAACATGAACTCTGCAGGAACAACAGGTATTTTAAAGGAAACTTGTAACTTGCCTTTGGTAATTTTCAGGGTGAATGTTAACTTAGGGCAGAGGGAAGGAACCCTTCTGCCTTCCAATCCTGTTAGACAATTCTGAAAAGATGAAATACCACTTGTTTCTGTTAAATGTTGCCTTTTCTTGATATTTCTCTGGCTTCAGTAAGAGGTCCATTGAGGAGAACAAGCACTGAATTTTTCTGTCAAGCAAACACTATTTTTGAGGATTTGGGTAATTGCTGTTTGCACTTGGTGATATAAATTTGAGGTATGTTCAATGGGTTAGAGGCAGTTCAGTTGAGCAACTGCTGCAACAACAAAAGCTGTGGTGTCCTGCACACCTAGCAAAGTCCTTTTGCTCTGGGAAAAACACTTCAGATGTAGTTATGCAACTAGAATAACCCTGCTACAGGAAACTGTTACTTTTTTTAACCCCTTTTCCACAGTCACATATCCTTAATAGATAATCACTGAAAACAGGTCAAGTAACCTGACCAACAGAATGGTCGTGATGGCGAAATTATAGCAAAAGTCCCCATCCAGTTCTGAGAGTACCAGAGTACTTAATGACTTATGATTATGTTCTGTCCTGGTTAGCTAACAGCTTGATTAGAGACTTTCTACTTGCTGTTTCCCTCTTCTCCATGTCCAGCCTTTAGCCTCTTTATGGGGTTAGGTACAGTATTCAACAGTTTCTGCACTTTTTTGAACATAGGTTCTGGTTTGGTAAAAGCAGGTAAGTTTGCATTGTGTTATAAAGCAATTTCACCTCCAGATGAACAAGAAAATGAAAATATTTAATTGTCAGATCTGTGCCATCTTGTGAAGGTTTTTCCAGAGTTCACATGGATTTAGTGTGAGTAATAACCATGTGTAATTAGGCCAATCTTGCTGTGTCCTTGGAGGCTGTTCCATAGCAGTCCTGCCACGATCCCTTGTTTCTCAGTGCTTATTTGAAAACAGCTGGTCAGCTAAATGTGTGAAGATTTTAAGACTTTACAAATGAAAATACAAACGCATGGCAGGCTTATAAAGTCCCTGTTTCCCTTGCATTTGGTTTCTTCCTATACATCAGTCTGTCAGGTCCAAGAGGTGAAATAGCTCGAATTCCTGCACACAGCCAGGAAGCAAAAACCTTTTCAGGAAAGCTGATGGAGGTTCCCTCTGAATATGTTGCTAGTTGCAGGAGAGAACAGGAACTTGGGCAGTGTCTGTGTTAGACAGTGAGGACAGAGTGCAGGACTTGACCTGAAAGAAAAAAATTTGTAGCAGCAGGAACTGATGTTCCAGCAATCCTTCCCTTCAGTCTCACATCCACATCAAACATCTTTAACTACCTTTAAATTTGTATTACACTTCTGTGCAGATTACCTTGGCTCCTTTCTGCAGGAGACAAAGGAGATACTGCTTGCAGTGTAATTGAGAAAATTCCTCCTTTATACATTTTTTTAAAAAACCTGCAAGCCCCTACCAACAGAAGGCAAATTCACTTTTTCTGCCTTGTGAGAGAGGGATACAACTGGGCTTTCCCAGAGCAGGGGAGGCTGTGGGTGTTGCAGAGCTGCCACTTTCTCTCTGCTCCAGCATGGTGCTCTTCCAATGAGTTTGGCACTTACAGCAGCCGGGTTTATTCTGCTGGTGTGGCACAGAGAGGCAAATGAAGTTTCACAACACATCTGGAGGGCTGCTGTTACCACAGGCATGGGTGAAACTGGCACAGAGAGGTTGGATAGAGTGTTTAAGGGCATGCATCTAGTATGGCCTGTAAAGATGGTCACAGCACTCCTGTGCAGGGCTTAGTATGTGACATTTTGAAATAATTTCTGGTAGCACTGACAGGAGAGCACAAGGTAAGTTTTGTAAAGCAAAAGCTTCAGAATCATGTGGCTGAAATAAAATTTGAATACAGGGCAAGAGAAGCAAAAGTCTCTTCCTTTGGGGGCAATAAATAATGCTGAATTGGTTTTCTATCAATCCCATGCAGCAAAATGTTTTTGGTAGGCCTGGTTCCTTACCAGACTCCTTCTGTATCCCAGAGGGATGCCACAGTACTTGTCTGACTATCCTGTCTGTGGTCCTAGTCCAGGTCAGTTTTTGACTAGTTTCAATTTCCCTTACTACAGTCTCAGACCACTGTTGCACTTGACCTAAGAGATGTGGTATAGTCATGAAAATATAAGTATAACCTGACCAGGATAGACCTGCCAGTAAATGATTAATATCATGTTAACTGTACATCTTCCAGATGAGGGAACTGTGTTTGAAATGTTTAAAGTTCAGCCCTTGTTCAAGAGAGGAGAAAAAAAGGGGTTTTTAAACATTGTGGAAAAATACCTAATCTCGTTTCTTTGCACTTGTTGTGTAAATAGAAGATAAGAGCAGTATTCCCAAGGTTACTGCAAACAGCTTGTCACTACAGAGTACAAACTAACATTTACTAAAATGTATGTTGACATAAAAAGCAACATTACTGCAGTCAGCTGCGGTAAAAAAACCCACAGGTTTCTTTCCCTTTACAAGTCAAAAGTTTGGGACATAACTTATCCAGACCTGCCCCCACAAAGGAAAATCCCTGCCCTGCTTACAGCATCCATGGTATGTGTACAGTTGTTGTGGAGCCTTACCTTACTGCGTTACCTTATCTGGTGTTTTCTAAACATGGTAGGGAAAGGCAGATGGAGGTCACCCAGGTTTCATCTGCAGGTTTCACCATGGAGACATCAGCAGGCAAAGAAGTTAGTAACTGTGGATTAGCACAGCTGTAACTGATTGACCCTAAAACTGGAATTTACTAGAAAAGAGGTGGGATTATTTGACATCATAAACTGTCAACAGAAAAGGATTAAATCCTTTTCAGGGGATATTTTCTTCAGTTTTCTTTTTCCTGGCTGTGTGCAGCAAGTAGGGAATTATTTCTTCTTTTCTACATGAAGGACTGATATATCAGAGAAGGCTGGGTGAAGAGGGAACAGGAACTTTGTACACCCGCCAAATAAATCTCCAGCCCCAGTCCCCTTCTGGCAGCATCTCCTGGACCTTCAACCTGTTCAACCTCTTCTGTCTCATGAAGTGGGAAACTTCTCTTATCTCCTTACACAGCAATTTTTTTTCTGCTGACCTCCCTGTTTTATTTCAGCTTTGATCTGTTAATCATCTGCAAATAACTTTAGTGTTAGCCTACCAGTTCTTAGCTCTGTCAGGTCTTACACACTTCTTCTGAAGAGGAGAGGATGTGGAAGATCCTGATATATCCCCATTTTCTTTTCCAACGCAGTTAAAACCCAGGACCAGTTTTGCAGATAAAAATCATCTTCAGAGTATTTAATCTGGTGGCCTTTACCCAGGTACGTGTCTTTGTCTGAAGGCATTTAATGTCAGTGAGGGTAGAATGCCAAAGCTCTGATGAATCAACCAGAACTTCTCCACACAGGCCATGACAGACTAGACCATTACTAAAAACAGAGAAAATTAGCTATTCATAATGTCAGTATTTTCTTTTCTGGGACTAGAAAGTTCATACCCAATCCAGATGAGCCAGAGTTCAGGTTCTATCTCAGCATTAACTGTGACAGATCACCTCTGCTCATTGGCCCATTTTTACCTGACAACATCTCTAGGACATTGCTGATGGCAGCAGTTTCACCTGCTCTCTGCTGGATGCACGTTGTGATTTGTACTTGTCTTTTCCATGTTGGCTTTTGGGATGTGTTTTGGGTGCATGGGACATGGTGTTCTGGGTTGACAGTAACTACACCCTCCTCTTCCTCCTCCATTGTAGTTCCACATGAACAGTTGTCCCTGCTTCCCCATGGCCACAGGCCCCTTGCTGGACTTAGGATTGTAGTACACTTACTGTACACCTCTGCAGAGTCTAGAGAAAAAGACAGTAGGAAGCAGGTCACAGATGATGTGTTATCTCCTGGGCTGTATCTAACCTGTGTGGGCTGCAGCTGGGGCAGATGTGAACAGTCTTTTCCCATGTGATAAACACTGAATCCTCATTCTTTGTTAGCAAGAAAAAAAATTTCTAAGATTCTCTTTACTGGTAATACCAGAATAAACACTGTTGTTTGAGGATCTAACAACTGACATTTTTATGATGATTCTTTTAAGGCAGTAGAGAAAAAAGAATTTTGCAGAAAAATCGTTCTTTTTGTTTCTCTTCTTTGTTTAAGAAAAAAGCCATTATATGCATCACACTCAGCTGGGCTTGTAGACCTCCACATTGAACTAAGAGTGCACCTCCATGACTTTTACCTTCTGTGCCTCATTATCTAATTCTAGCCTTTCTCAAAAAGGTTTCCATATGCATTCATGAAACCTTGGAGCCCTCCTGTGGTCAAAATCATGTGCTATTCTTCTGGTTGTAACCCGAAATCTGATGCAGTCAATTCCATTTTAAACTTTATCCTTGGAGTATTCATTGAGAAAAGTTCAATCCGTTAAGGAAGAAAAAAGTTTAGATAGTTTCCTGAGCTTTTACATGTGTCAATCTCATTACATCTCACTCCCTTTAGCCGTTATCTGATACTGTCCACATCTCTTTTCCAAGGTTGGGGAAATGGGCCTGACAATCTGCCCATTATTTCATCTTTCTTTCCTCCATATTCCTTCTCCCTGTTTGCTGTCCTTTGTGGGCTTCTCCCTTTCTGCTCTGATCTAGTCAGGCTCTCATCATCAGATCAGGCTCTCATTCTGTCTCAGAACCCTCCAGCTGTGCATTAAGTAATGTGATCAACACAAATTCCAAGTTTATTGTCTTCCTCACTGGAGAAGTATGTGATTCTGAGGGCTTCGGTGTGCTCATTTTTAACATCGTGCTGAAGTTGTAGAAAAGGTTTTACATTTCCTTCATTTTGTGGCCTTTGTAGAGCCCCTCAGAAAAATTCTGTTTCCACATGGGCAATTGCTTCCTTTTCAACAGCATTTCATTGTGCGTGAGAAGCAAAAGTGTCAATAGTCTTGAGCAGGTTTATGAGGGAGTAGGAAAGGGTGAGGTAAAAATGAGGAAGGGCAGGAGGAGAAACAGCCCCTTTGCTTTTGCCTGTAGTGGGGCTAAGGCTGAGTGTTTCTTTCCTGCTGTGTAACTCAAGGGGAGAGCACGCCCAGCTCATTCACCATGGCTGCTCGTGGGCTGCAGCGAAGATCCCAGCGTGGTCCACTGGAGATGCTGGATTTGCTACACAGAGTGACTGACAGAGAAGGTCTGAGAGCCTCAGCTCTTCCCTCTCTGCCCTGCCATTTGTAAAGGCAGTTGGATATTCATGAGGGTAAATACTTCAAGGCTTGTCATTTGTAAGATAATACAGCACATACCACAAGGGCTTGAAAAGGATTTGAAGTTTCTAGGCTGCATTACTGTTACAACACTTGAATATACAGAGGTTCGTGGAAAATCCCACCCAAAATTTCAGCATCAAGTATGCACTGTGTAATTCTCCCAAGGGATGGGGGCTTTTGAGCTTTGCTTTTATCATAAGCATTACCTGACAGAAAAAGAAGTATCCCAAACTCCATAGTCTTAGAGGTTGCATTTCTGAAGGATACTCAAAAGAGTGTACAAATACTTTCAGTAGTGAGTTTTTGAGATCACTGCGTCCCAACTGGATGCTGAAGGCACCTGATCTAGGAAACCTCTAGTAAGAACTGCATCAAGCAGTTGGGGTTAAGCTGTTGGCCTCTCTGCTGTAACTGAAAGCTAAATCCAGAACCGTAATGATAAAAAATGGCAAGTCTTAATGTGTTCATGGTCAGATTATATCTTCTTATCCTTCTTATCCCCTTTGTGTCAGCATCATTCTTATCCTAACAAGCTTGCCTCCCTCACTGGTATTTAAATAATCCGCCCACTCCTTTCCAAAATATTTTTTTAGTTGATGAGGGCTTTTTTTTAATTTTTCAGTTGTTTTGGTTTTTTTCTTTAACCCGCAAGCACATCTCTTCTGAATAAGAAAAAAAAGCCATTGCAACTGATTCCTGAAAAAGAGGCTCATTTAATATTTGTATTTATCTTACGGATTTAGATTTATGTGAGCACATGCCTACATTTATGCCCTGGGTATCCTTGGTTAATTCTAGTTTAATAATATAGATGCCATAGAGAGGACTGTATTTTCCACTCTCATAATTAAATGTACATTAGCTTGCACAAAGATAACAATTCTTCAGCAGCCACTCAGTCCATCCCCACATAATTTAGTGTTAGTTTTTGCCTAAGGATATAGTCTTGTGGGACTTCCTAGAGTGGTTTAACAAGCCACCCGCTCCAGCCCAAGGTTAAATTTTTTGGTGTGGCAGAGGCAGATAATGTGATATTCCTGGGCTTTGGACGCAAGACTCTCAGCTGCACTGAACCCGCTGAAGAAGATACTGTCTCCTCTCCTGGCAAGGGTTATTGTTTCCTCAGTGCCTGCAGAATTGCTTCCCTCTAATCAACTCCAGGAGGAGGAGGAACAGTTTATTTCACTAAAGGGTTTAAAAGCTAGAGTTATACTCATGTGGCTTATTTTACTTGGAAATGGGTTAGGAAGTAACACAGAATATGCCTAGTTAGAAAACAAAAAGCAGTGGTAATTAGTGATAGAGTGAGATGATCTAGTGGGGACTAAAGATATTTTCATTTGAGCCAGATGGAATTAGTTGAGGCCCTTAGTTGAGACTTCACAGCCCTTATCTGCTTAAGTCACAAAGAAGCCTGATTGTTTTAGATCACCTTTACTAGTGCTTCAAACTAATCCAGTTGACTCATATTTGTGCAGACTTGCCCTGTAGTGCTGTGAGGCAGCTGAGTCTGTTAAACAATGCATTTCCACCCAAAAGTACATCTTTACCACTTAGGCACGCGTGTCTTGTCAGCTCAGCCCATCCCCTGGCCCTTCATCCTGGGGCTGCTCCCAAAGGCGGTGACAGGGGACTCAGCTGAGGGGCTGTCAGGTGATAACGAAGTGAACCTCTACTATGTTCATGAAAAGTAGAAATGAGGGTGTCTGTAGAGGATTTCTCTACAGATATGTGTTACCAGTTGCAGTGGGCCAGAGCTAAGAAACTTTCTGTTTTGCTGTGCCTTCTTCTAACTAGCTCTGTTCCTGCTCATTGCAGGGGGATGACCTCTAAAGTTCCCTTCCAACCCAAACCATTCTATGATTCTATTATTCTATTATTCCATGTTTCTAACTCTCTCTTGCTTAAGAGAGCTTCAGTCCAAAGAATGAAGACTTTGCATGTGTTGAAATAATTATTTTAAGGCAGCAGCCTGAATACCTAATTACTCAGTTAGCCACGTGACTTGATTTTTAATGGTGCTGTTTCTCTGGACTCCAGTAAGGTTCTTTACTTGCTCGTGGGCCTGAAAATAACAGCCTGACACGGCACAGCTCTATTCAGCAAAGCATTTCAGCAGCTCCCTAAGTCCAGGTATTTTTTTAATGCTACTGCTGGGAATGCTCTGTGTGTGAAAAATACACTCTTCTCAGGAGTGACACATATTTCTGACCCGATGATGTGACTGCGTCATTTGTGGGATCTCAACAACCTTTGTCTCCCTGGATTTATTTCACCTCATTGGGTAAAAATCTGGGCCCAACAGGAGAAATAAATAGAAGTGATGGTCTGCCCGGTGTTCTCTCTTGGAGGGGACCTTCACAGATGCATCAATAGACCTGCTAGTCAGGGGGAAGCAGAAGATGCAAATGGTGGGTGTATATTTTGACATCTATATGCTTTTGTAAGTCCTGTATATGCCACTTTTGTGAAAGGAAACAACCAGCCTTGAGGAGATGTGGGCCTGATACAAATGCAGGTTCTGCATCTTCCATCACACCAGACACTATTAATGGAAAATCCTTGTTAGATGATCTTATTCTTGCCTTTGCAAATGTCCCCTGATCTCACTTCACTTTAAGTGAGCCAAGAGCTGGTTTAACCACTTCACTGGCAGTTTGTTCCCCTTTCCCAAAGGCCTGTTTCTTGGAACTTTCATTTCTGCATCAAACATTTTCTATGCTGCTTCACACCTCGCTTCCAGCTGAAGAGCCTCTCACTGAATCCTCTCAAGCCCATTTTAGACAATGCCATTTTTTCTGTTCACTTTTTTTGCTTTTTCAGTGGGTATATTTTCAAGGCTGAAACAACAGAAGAAGCTGTTTTTGCAGCACTTCACTGCAAGTACCAGTGTATGCAGGATGTCTTCTTCAAAATGTTTTTAACATTTGAATGAAAAAGCTCCTGCTATTATCTGATTCATTTGTGTTTTCTTTGATGCCCTCAATTTGCAATGTAAAACACAGTATTTCCCTTTGAAAGGTGCTTAATCTCTTCCTGCCTTTCATCCTAGTCTTTTGCTGAATCATCTCTAAATCATGACTTTCCACTGTGAATTATTTTTTGTCCTTCCTATCTAGGTAGAACATTGTCAAGCCATTTACAAATGAACAAATTTATTGAGGGAGAAAGATTAGTTTTACACTGGATCCTACTTGTGGTTTAAACTTGGCATTGTCTTGGTTACCCAAGCTGTACAAAATAGTACATTTGTAAGAGTAAAACAGTCCCAAGAAGTTCCTTTCAAACCAAAAGGAATTTCAGTGCTCCAGACCTTTCTAGGAAAGATGAGTATTGAATGTCACACAGAATAATTTTTATGCAAGGATAGATAATCTCTGACTGTGACAGAAAAATAGATTTAATCATATTAAATAACAGTTTGTTCTTTCTGGCCTGGTCAGTTATTCAAAACCCTAGAGTCTCGAAGGCTGGTTGAATAAAGAGTAAGAACCAGTAATGTTATTCATCTGATACTTCTAATTTCCAGGAAAGTCTCCTGGAATTAGCCTGGCATTTGAGAAGATGGGTGCAGTGAGAGACAGACTGGCTGTGGCACACCCAGTGACTCTTGGATGCTCTGAACACGCCGAAGCCATCAACGCAGCACCCCAGTACCTCCCAGGTCACAGGATGAGCAAGGCACATCTGCCATCTGCTGGGACCTGAGCTGCCCCCAGAGCCTCTGAAAGCCAGAACTGAGGGGCAGCAGGGAACAAGTCTGTGGTATGGAAGCTGCCTGGACAAATTTCTCAGCTGAAAATAGAGGAGGAAACATGACCTTAATTAGCTGTAATTATAGTGAAAATAAAAAGTGTTTTTCTAGATAAAGCCAGACACTAGAAAAGGAGAAAACCCTCCTCATCATCTCTAGTCTTTCCTAAATATTTTTTATAGACACATAACCCTTCACAGTCCTGCTCCTTGGCAAAATACTGGGGTATTGCAAAATGGATGTGTTGTACCAACAGCCTTGGCTTGAAACATATTCCAGTAAGTGGAATGTGGGTTCAATCAGTCGTATCAATCGTGTGTGCATGTGTGTGTGTGTAATCCAACAAGATGCTTAAATACGTGTTTAGCTCGCATTTCTATACTTAAATCCCTTTGATTTTTAAGGGCACTTGAGCATGTGTTTAAAGCTGCAAAGTGTTTTTCAACATTGGGTTTTCCTTTGGGGGAGAAGTACATTAGGGTGTAGGAAAAAGTATTTACAAACTGTGAATCCTTTCATATCTTTTGGGTTGTCTGCTGTGTCCTACTGCAGCCTCAGAGTAGGTCCCAGACCTGGAATGATAATTAAGTAGATATGATAATTAAGTCTAAGATAAGTTCTGTTACTCTGGTAATAGCAGGCTTTGTATTAAAATCTGTTTGATCTCTTACACCATGGATTATAAGACTGTACTCTTCTATATAGTGATACCAGCTGTGACTGTAAACTACATGTTCCCTTTGGAAAGAAATCACTGTCTCCCATTTTCCAAGTCTGTCTGACCATGTCCTTGGCAAATCACTTAATCATTACTCCAGTTCCTAACCTGTGCTAAAAATAATGCAGATTGATTTTCCAGGAATGGTAAAGTATAGTTGAAAACAACCTTGATCTTGTAAGTATTATGTCTGTCATCTATTAATTCTGTGTATAAAGGTACTTGCTCATTGCATTTCTGTATAACTTCTGCTTGCTGGAATAGTAGTTCTTTGCTCCATTAACTTAAGTTTATTTCAAAATGCATGAGTTTAGGGGGTTTCTTGTTTGTTTGTTTTGTTCTTTAAGTATGCTCACCTGCAATAAATTCTTATATTCACTGATTAAAAGGCATATAAAAGGAAATGAGAAAACAAAGACAGATCTCTGCGAGTGCCTGCAAAGCAGCAATGATTAATGTTCAGTGAGCTTAGCAGTTCATGATCTACCAGGGAGTGAACTTTCAGTACGAAACAAACAAAGCAAGTAATCTTTGTCTCTTGACGGGATGTTTGGTATTACAATTTATTGAACAATTTAAAAATTGACTTTTATTTTGGTTAGATAAAGTGCCTTGGTCTGAGGTCCCAGAGGCTGAGAAAAATGTTTCTGCAAACTAAGGAGGGAGGGCGGGAAAGGGCAAAATAGATTTTAGCATTTTAATTCCTATCTTCATATGGGCCATTGACTGCTCTGTAGTGTTTTTGGTGGTGCTGGTTCAACTCACAAGTTTCAAAGCTTGTTAAATAACCTCTTTATCTCTTCTAAACCCACACACTTAACTGGCAAGTACTTCACAAAACACGGTTTTACCCTGTATTTTAAGTGGTACCTTCATCTCAACTGTTTTCTTAGTATAAATTAAACTTTACATGTTGAAACTTGGAAGATTTTTAAGCACTTAACACTTAAAACAGTTCTTAAATAATCTTTAAATGTTGAATTAAAATCTCTCTTTTCAATGAGGTAAAAGTTAAAATACATGTGTAAGAGGTATTAAAGTTGTAAAATGTTAAGTAGCACCTAGGCCAAAGATATCAATATTAAGCTGACATCTTTTCATATACCTGTTAATCTGTATTACATATACAGCTCAATCTATTTTTGACCTGTTGTGTTCAAATGTACCAGTAAACGTAATGTGTTGGGAAAACAAGATGACCTCAGAATATGAAAAATCAGGCAGCAGCTCATGGGATTTTTTTCTTACTGCAGAGGCTCAAATCAAGTCCCTTTTGTTTCTCACCCTAGAAGATTGAGGACATTAAAATCCGTATTTTTTTCTAAACTTTTTAGTAGAGAAAGTCTCAGAGCTAATTTTATTAAGCAATGCAAGGTATATTTTAAAGTAATACATTTTCATCAGTAATCTTCTTGAAATAATTCTTAGGGTGAGAAATAACTGTATGCCTAGATACAACTTAGACCTGGAAGTGTGTCCAAGCAGTTTCCAAAGAGATGCCAAACTACTTTGCTCCCACACATCTTTGTCTTTCTCTGGGAAATGTTGTTGCAGCCACCTTGGCAGACTCCAAGGCTGAGATGAGAGAGCTCACAGAAGAGACCAGTCACAAGAAGGGAAGAAAATCCCAAGAGGGCAGGGAAGCCCCTGCTGTGGACCCCACCAGAAGCATCTCTCCTTGAGCAACACAGTGGTTGCAAATAAAAGCTTGGTGAGCTTGTTGTCCAGTCTCTATTTCTGTGTAGAAATTTATAAAAATAGGGTTATTCACCCAGATCCTCTTGTCTGCAGGGCTTGCATGCCTCTCTGAGAAGTTTGCCTGACTGCCTTCCAAGGGTCCTTCCACCCCTGGGAGCTGGAGTGCTGGCAGCAGGAGTGGCTCCCGGACCAGTGGGGGAGTAGGGCAGGGAGGAGCTGGATCAAGCCAAGCCTGGGTACATGTTTGCCAATTACCTCTACAGATGCTTTACCAAAATTTGGAAAGCCCATCTTGTACACAAAAGGAAAAAAGGACCTTGCATTCAGCCTGTGTGAAATCCACAGTTCCAGGCCACTATTGGCTGAGGGCAGTGAAGAACCAGGGCAAGGGCTTCAGCCAGATACAGCCTCAACCACAGCCTCAGCTTTGCTTTGTGGGGTGATACAATCATAGAATTATTTAGGTTGGAAAAGACCTTTAAGATCATTGTGTCCAACATAATGGTCATTTCCCACTATTTCCCCTCTGGGCTGTCCTTTAAGTGTGGCAGAAACAGGCAGCAAATCTCTGTTTTGCAGAAATGCTTCTATGGTTGCATTTCTTCCTTTTCTAGCCAGCAACTATCTTAATAACCTTTTGTTGTTAATTTTTGGGATCTTTTTTTATCCTGAGGAGGATGTGCCATGAAAATACTATTTTAAGGCTTCTCATAGGTGGAATTTCTTTTTTCTTTATCTATGAGTAATATTCAATGCAAAAAACTTGTCTGGAGAGGGTGGAATTGCAGCAATGAGTGAAAAGGCCTTGGTCTGTTTTTGAGCCTTGTCTTGAGGTGATGTTGGCTGTCAGAAGAGTGGGTGATATGCAGTGCTCTTGGAAGATATGTGCTTTCTTCTGAAAATAAGTGCATCCAGGTGCCAGAGGAGCTTGTGAACTCCATGGCCAGACTTTACTGGAAGATAAATCATGACAAGAAAGCTTCAAGGAAATTCGGGATTAAATTTTAAAAGTCTCTAAACAAATCTCACTTCTACTCATTGTGTCCTTACGGACAGGTCCTTTACTTCAAGCCTAGGCTTAGTCCTGCCATATTGTACCAGCTTCTTCAGGTGCATCCAGCCTTGCCAGTCCCTTCTTGGCATCTGGGAGAAGCACCTGGCTGCATGTTCCACCTTCTGCTCTGTTGAAGGGCTCCTGCTTTGCTCACCACATACTCCTGCCTACAGTTTTCTCCCCTTCCCAGGATTTTCAGAGAAAATGTCACCTGCCATCTGCCTTCTCCACAAATGACTCTGCCTGACCCACAGACCAGCGGGGATGTTTGCCAGGACGAGGCAAACTGGTAGCATCTCTCTCTGTTTTTCAGCCAAATCCTTTCAAATGGATGTAACATATTTACATTTGACCATAGCACATAGCATCTGTCACAGAAATTGAAAACTACTGTTCTCATGGCCTGACTTCTTAGAAATCATCATAAATGCCATGGATCAAGTTACCATAGGAGTCTGGACTTCAGAGTCACTTTAAAGATGCCTCTCATAGGGCACAAGCACTGTTGGCAGTAGTCCTTCAAGGGTGGGGTACCAGTCTGCATTAGAGGCTACGTGAACTGGCAGAAAGCCTACAAAACCCAAGAGTGTCTGTGTAAGGTCCCAGGTCCTGCCAAGCAGGGGAGACAGACACGAAGGGTGAAAGCCACTTTGTGCTGGCCCCATGTATGCTGTCCATCTCTGCCTGATCCACTGCTACCCAGGCACTGGCATGCAGTCCAGAGGCCTGGGTTCAGTGTTCAACACATATGGCCTTGGTTAGGTCATACTTGTGTTGATTTTTGGGCTCCCAAGGTTCCCAGAGGTGCTTTGTAACTAAGTCTGTGCTGCTGTGGGTATGGTGCATAGAGGTTGGCAAATCTGTGACATGGGAGAGGGATCTCCTACAGAGCATCTCCATCACCTTGCACAGCTGACAATGTGGCCTCTTCCTCCTCACGTGCATCCTCTGAGACCCTGGGAGCACTGTATGCCTGAGCTGGGGTCTGTGGTTTGGACAGGGCTGTGCATGCAGCCACGAAAGGTCCAGTTTAACGCTTTCCGTGACCTGCACTGTCCCCTGGACCCTGCTGCCTGCCTCAGAGGCACTGCAGTGTTCCTTTGGGCCAGCATTTCTAAACATGTTTAACAGGCAACAAACTGAATTTCTACTGTTGCATTACTTTCTCCCCATTCTTCAGTTCTAAATAAAAATCTCCTTTTGGAGATTTAAGAACACAGTGAAAATATTATGACCTTTATCAAAAATTCCTAGAACTATGGTTCTATGATTCTTCCATTTTTACCATCTAACAGTGAATAATTACAACTCCTAGGAGACCTTTTTCTTCTGATATGCTTGGAATGAAAAAAAAGATCCTCCCTGCTATCATTTCAATGGCCAACCCCCCACTTTTGTATTCCATTGTTTCCTTTCATCTGCCTTTGCTGGTATCTGATACACAGTTGTTATCAGCAGTTCCTTCCTTATTAATGATGATATATGTGGGGTTTGTTTGTTTAATATTTTGTTGCTGGGTGAATTGTGAAGGGGGATTGTTTGTGGAGTTTTTTGCAAAAGCTGATTTAATTTCCTCTCTAAGCCAGCTTGTGCTTTTGTTTTGTTTTGTTTTGCTTTTGTTTTTAACTCCACTTGACCTCTTTTGTGCAATGTAAGAATGTGCCTTTTGGGGCACTTAGTAAATTGTGTTTAAATAGTTCCCTATTATCACTCACATTTTTCCTGTTTAAATTCTTTCTCTGCAATAATTTGGCTCATAATTGTTTTCAGCTTTGTGTAATTTGACTTCTTGAAAGCACTAAGTACATAGAATTGCTGGTGTGGATTTAATTCTGTCTGCATGCAATTAAAGCAAACCAGCTTCTCCAGTTCCTTGCTTTGTAATTGTCAAGACAACCTTAGTGCTGGTACTGCCTCCAGTTGGGTCTGTATTTCTCATGTAGGAGTTTCTGCAGGTGTTGTTACGTCTGTTCCTGTAAGAACTGTGTGCTCATTAGTCCTCCGTGTTGTATTTTCCTTCTTGTCTGTGGGGATTCCCTTTCTTGCTTCTCAAGCTGAAGGTGTTTCTGGATGCTCTCTGCCATAATCAAGTGGCCTGCCTTTTTTCCATTACTAGTAAGGAGTACTGAGAGAAGAGTGGAAGATCTGTGTTAAAAGCCAAGTTAATATTTGTCCTGGTTAAGGCAAATTTTGGGAGGAGACTTCCAAAGGGGTCCCTCTAGAAAGCAGATTCAAGTGACCCCTCCCCCAACAGGTTTGGGAAAATATTTTCTTGGAGAAAAGTGGAAAAAACCCTGTTTATTTAAGAAGCAAAGTATTGACAAGCATAAAAAATTAATAATATTGAACAATAAAACCTTTTGCTGCCCTGAAGAGACAGCAAATTCAGAAAGTCCTTTTCATGGGGTGTGGCTCGGCTCACTCGGTCTCTTATCAGTCCCTCCTACACTGGAAAATCCCGTGGCCCTGGTGGGCCACAGGTGTGAGCTCCTGGTGTTTTTCTGGGTTTTCAGTCCAGAGTAGGGCAAATCAGTTCCAAGAAAAAGAAAAGCCACAGTCTGGAGAACTTTTCTGCCTCAGCTAGCTAAAACAAAAACTAGAAAGCAAAGGAGAGCTCTCTCCTGCTCTCCATGCTGCAGACAACACAGTCCAGGAGAAGGATGCAGGGGAGCAAGTGCAGTTTCTGAAAACAAACTGCGTGATTCTTCTCCCCACCTTTGCTCTCAGAACCAGTCTTAAAGGTGTAGACTTTAACATCCAGCAAAACAGAACAGATGACTGGACATACAAGCATCATAAAGTCAGTGTTTCTCCTTGCCTAACTGTGGACAAAGTAGAAGAAAAATTATGAAACTGTGACTTGTTGCTTTTCATAAGAGAGCTCCAGCTTTGCACAGCCTATTGGTGCAGGAGAGCGAGGCCTGCCATGAGACCCACCAAAGTGATTATTATCATTATGCTTTAATGCAATAACCTGGTTTGATTTCGATTTTCTTCCTACCCCCTTTTGATCATCTATCACAAAGAAGAACCACAGGAAGTGTGGTCTGGACGGACAGACCCAACAGGAGGCAGGAAAGGGATCCCAATGGGACCTGTCCCTATGAATTGGTGGTGGAGACAACCATAGACATCGAGAAGACCCACGTTCAGTTCACTCTTCCATTTGAGGAGGTCTGTTCCTCCTCTGTGCCTCTCTCCAGGCACATACAACAGCTCTCATGGTATCAGCAGACCAATCTGGGATGTCTCCTGTGCTCCTGATGATGCTGGTACCCTCTGCAATAAGCATTCCACAGCTTAGTAGTTGTGTCTATGTGTCTTGGGTTCCAGATGGTGTGAATGTTTCAGTAAAATAAATTGACATGCTTTTAAAGAAAAGATGAGACCCCAATCTAGAGCTCCATGTGGTTGCCCCCGAGTTAGAAGAGAATTTAAATTTGCTCTCCTGTGTCTGTTGTGAGCTTATGCCCCTGATGTTCCTGAAAGCTAGCACAACATAAAATTTGTCCAGCTACAAAATATTTGTTTGCTGACTCTTTTTGACAAGGGACTTGATTGTTTCTTGTGTGCTTTCAGACTTCTTTCCTTAGCCATATTTCATTGCCAAGCATCCAGGATTTTAATTTAATAATCTTAATTTGATCCATAAAAATCTGCATGTTTCATGGGATAAAAATTTTATTCTAAAAGAGTCACTAATGAAAGGTGATAACAACCTTGCACAATGAAAGGAGAAATGGCACAGGGTGAGCAAAAAGCCCCTTTACAACCTTATGAGGTTGTTTCCTTCTGTTTAGCTTAAGGCTCTATTAATTTTAAACTGTGTGGTGTCTCTAGTTCTACACTCTCTAATTTTTCCTCCTCTGGGAAGGCATTGATCAGTATCATTACCTGGGTCACCATGTCAGATCTCAGGCACTGCTGCTGTCTGCTCCTTCCCCAGAATGCTCACTTTGGTTTATTTACACATCATTAGTAATCCCTGAGGTTTGTCTATTTTTTCCAAACAGTATGATGAAAGTAATTTTCAGTCTTCTTGCAGTAAGAAGTCTACAATATCTTCAAAAGCACAGCTGCTGAAGAAATGTATCCTGCATTTGCAAAGATTATTTTGTATGGTTTAAACATCATTGCACAGCAAGGGCAATTGTTGTTATAGTTGCAAGTTGATCTGTCTTAGAGTTTGTTCTTGGTTCCAAATTTCTGGACGTAGCTACCAATAACAAATTTTTAAAAAGTCATTGGTGCATATGATAGAGAAACCTTCAGTGCTTGCTAAACACAGGTACCAGCAGCTGTAGCTTCTTAGAGAGTGGGATAAAAAAGCAACAACTAATATGAACCACAACAAAAGGTGAAAAAAATCTGTGTGGTTTAAGAAATGTCTTGGTTATGACTCTCTCTGTTTCAGGAAAAACCTTTGGTTCCCAGTCTCCAAATGTCCCCTCATCCTGATAGGGCTGGTGCAGATAGGCAACGTTGGCTCTGAACTATGATTTTCTTTTGCCCAGTTTACTCTGGCTTCAGGCAGGGTGAACTGAACCAATGAAACCCATGATTTCAAGCACATTTTCCTGTGTAATTACGAAGATGTTTTAACCACAGCAGCTGCAGGGGTTGAATTGTGGCTCTCGAGTCCCTGACTGCTGACCAAGCCACCTTGGCAGTATCAGCAGCTGCTGAACTTTTCTGCCTGGCATGGAGAAGGCAGGCCACCATTGCTATTTCTGGGAAAAACATGGTGTGCTGGGTCAAGGTCCTCCCTGCTGCCTTGGACTGCCACAGTCGAGGTGAAGACAAGCACAAGGGGATGGGGGCAGCGTGCAGTTCAGTGCCCTGGGGCTGCTGCCCACAGCTTTGTTTGGTGGGCTCAGTCCAAGAGATGTTGGCTCCCTGAGGTGGTCCTTCATTTGCAGCACCTCTTGGACACATGGGTTCAAGGATATTTATGCAATTTAAGACACAGGAGGAGCTCAGTGTAAGCATGGCAATACATCAGCAAAGTGTTTTAACCTCCAGCGTTAGGAACAGGAGATGCATCTGAAGATCCTGCCTACACTAATATGGACAGTAAGTCCCTCAGAGGGACTTAAAAATAAGAATTCCTTTTAAGGTTGCTGGTGGAGTGGAAATTCAATGGAGCTTGGGAGTTCATTCCATTTCTTCTACTGTAAAAATTTGTGGCAAGCCTCAGAGGAACTGTTTATGGGGGAGAAAGTGTGGGGAGATCCCACCATACATCAAATCAGCTGCTGGGACAAGTTGGAAGAAAGAAACATGCACCCAAAACCTGCCCTTAAACTGCACAAAAACTAGTTTGTAAGTCTTCTTATCTGAGGGGTCACAATGGCCATAGTCAGAGATGGAAAGAAGCTGGGAAGAGTAAATAGGAGAAGAATGCAAGGGGATAGAGATGAACTAAATATGAGCCACTTAGGGTCCTAGAGACTGGCAAACAGTTTATGTAGCTCAGTGAGTCATAAGATACCTGAGGAAATATTATCAGTGAGCAGTGCTGTGCAGTTGACAAATGTGTTTAGGGGAACCCAAATAAAGCTGGATTTCTTTGTTTGCAGGTTTTTCTCTTTTCTTTCTCTGTTTTTTGGGTTTTCACAAGCTTTCTGAATTCCTCAAGGAGTTTCCAAGATGCAATAAAATGAGATTAGGTCTGGTCTTCTTTCTGTACTTCCTCCAAGCAGGACCTGAGGTATCATGAGTAAAACAGACTTTGTGTTATTTCAGACCCATAAGCTCCCAGATTACAAAAAAGAAAAAAGATTTTTAAAAATTTATAAATGCTTTTTCAAACACATAGCCCTGTCAAGAACATAAGAGCTGGCTCTCTCCTCTCAGAGAGCTGCAAGGCTGCAGAAGGCCCTGGAGCCATTGCCTCCCTGGAAGCTGAGCTGCCTTGCCTTCAGCGCCGCAGAGGAGGTGTGCCAGCCCAGCTGTGGGAGCTGCTGTGGTGAGGAGCACGCTCCTGTGCCGTGCCACGTGTGGAAGGAAGCTCAGTGTCTGCACTCACTCGGCTCCTGCAGGCTGGCCCCGAGCATGGGAGTGGGGCTGTGAATGCCTCTGAGCATCACTGGCTTCACACGTGCTTTGAAGCACTGGAAGCAAAAGAGAATTTTTTTTCTTTTCCCCTGGAGGGACTTAGGATTGTTTAATTAGATGTCACATTCATTTCTCAGACAAGGAGACTGAGAAGTGTTGGAACAGCACATTGTATGGAGTGCCATGGGCAAGTATTAGCATCAGCTTCGTGTTTGTATAAACCAAGTATATCTACATGATCTTCCTTGAATAAAACACATCCGTGGCTCTTCTATTTCCTGAAGCTATGTGCTACTGATATATTTTTCTTACCAGAGTACAGCTTTGCTCAGCTCTATTTTTTTTCCCAATAAAAGGTCAAAGATAAAGAAGAATAATAAACATTTCTGCTACAACACAGCAAATGTGCGTTGGTTTATTGGCTCAAATCCATTCTTGAAATAACTTAGTCTTTTCCCTTCACTAATGTTGCACAAGAGATAAATTTGTCTCTACAGGCTTGGCCTGGGAGTACTGCTGCTGTTTCCATGTGTCAGTTTTTTAGGGGTGGTATGCAACATCTTCCTCTCTGCAATCTCTTTTCCAGATTTTTTAATCTTACTCTTCCTTGCTCCCTCCCTCTCTGCATTTGCCTAAGTGAGCTGTCTTTTGCAGCACTGGGATGGAGGCGTAGGGTCAAGAGAACAGAACATGTAATCATCACTCCTTGCCTTGGTTTTTGGCCCTGCCACTGATTTTCTGTGCAATTCAGAGCAACTGACCCAACTTTCTGTATCCAAACGATAACGTGCTGTTTGCTTCCCAAGCAGCTACAAAGGCTGTCCAAAGAGCCTTATCTAGTCCAAACTGGAAATTGTAAAGATGAATTTCACATACAATTTCTTCTGAGCTTTTAAATGCATTTGCAAGGGTTCACCTTAGGGATGGCCAAGAAGCCCCAGAGAGGCCCACTTACTCCTTCTGGCAGCTAGAATCCTGCTTTCTTGCCTCTTTGGTCTTTGCATGATCTAAGCCTGCTACTGCCTTGGGGACTTTGCTGGCATTTATTTACCTGTCCACTAGAGAGTAGGGACAGAATGAGAGATTTCCTTTGCAAAGGCACCATGGAAGCCTCAAGTGTGTTAGTATTAAAGAATATGTCCCTTACAATATGCCTACACTGCTTCATGGGGTCATGGCTACACTATTTGTACTAACTGAGTAAACTTGTTTAGAGACAACTTGGGCTTCTCTACCTTGTGGTATCCAGCTACACTCTGAACGAAAATGTTGGCTTTTAAGGTGCACTGGGCTTCTGAGCATGGCTCTGTGGAGTGCTGTGTAGCCCTCAGCAAGGTCATCTATAGATAGTTAAGGCATTTCTGCACAGCACCTCATTGTGTCCTGTAGATAAACCCTCTGTGTGTGTGAGTATGTGTGTGTACATGCATTACAGCAGGTTAAACAAGTATCTGCTATTCAGTGTGTAATTAGTGTTCGGATGAACCTAAAAACATAAACCAGGAATTCAAGGATGCCCAAAACATATAAGAAAACAGTATTTGGGCAAGACTTGGAGTAGTCATTTGTGGCTAGAGATCTCTGGTTTGCAGTGCTCCACCTCCTGTAAGTGAGGAGCAGAACCAGGCCTCTAAATACAGACTCGCAAGACTCAGAAACTTTAAAAAACCAGCCTGGCCCATAACTAGTTAAACAATGAAGCAAACAAGAAGGGGAGCAATTAAACTTTTTTATGAGTAGCAGGAGAACCATTGATTGTGAAATTTACTGGTAGCCAAGTTCTCCTCCCTTCCCTACCACTTATAATTATGCCTTAATTGTAGCTACTGACTGTGGCACAAAGCTCATACATATAAACAAGTCCCAGGATATGCTGCAAAAAATACACTGTATGGGAGATATTAGCAAGAAGACAATCAGGAACTGGAATAGTGTTCCCACATGGAAAGCTACGGGTGGTATAAAGAGCTCTGTATCCACATGGTTAGTTACGCATAATATCTTTGTAATGACATTAGTACCTCTCCATTGCTTTTTCTGGCACATGCCTGGTCTTGAGTCAGTTGGACTGATAATTACAAAATTGTGGTTTTCAGACCACTGGTGGTCCACAATCTTATGGTAAGTGGTCCACGGATGGGCTGCAGAACCAAGCTGAACAGCTTTCAGTTGTGTTTTCAATTAAAAGTTTGATGATACAGGGTACATGGTGGTCCACAAGAGGGTCTTAGCATTAATGGTGGTCCTATCACTCTAAAAGTTTGAAAGCACTGGCTTAAACAATTATGCAGATCAACAGTCTATTTGTGTTGTGTTGTTTGAAGTTAAATGTTACAGCATGTCCCCTCCTTTCATGTGTTGAGAGTTGTGTTGCCTGCTCTGCTTGTCAGTTTTAAAAATAAGAGTATTAAGAAGTAGTACAAATGTTTCTTCGTGGTCTTGTCTTCCCAATTTATGATTTATTTACCTCATCATTTCTCGTGCACTACTGTATTCACATATCAGAAGTATTTGTCCAAAAACCTGTAGTATTTTGGGAGGAAAAGAAGAGGGATGTTTTTCACATTTTGTTCAGTTAAGTGGGAGCTGGGCAGATGCAGGGTATAGGGCTGGTTCTCCTCCCACACCTTGGTGATTACAACAGCATCATTCAAAACCATGGCTCCCCTCAAAGAGCAGCTTTTTAGGGACCAGCTCTAGACTGCTCTGGACTGTGCAAACTGCATTGTTCTTGGGAAAATTGCAGGGAAAAAAATCAGCATTCCTTGCAGGAGAGGAAGAACACAAACATGACCTTTTAGTTCAGAGCAGAGGGCATCTAGCTGGCAAGAAAGTGGCCTGGACTCTCCTCTCTACCTCTAGAGCTGTTCTCATATTTTATTCAATGCCTGGTAACATGACAGAGCAGGGACAGGAGCAGGAACAGCAGTGATGGTTCTGCCTGTCCAGAGATTTCTGACCTCCTCTTGCTTTACTTATTCCCCACTGAACATGGAACAGGGTGAGATCCTAACAGGTACTGATATTGTGCTCCCCAGACAAATGTTTTTGTTGCTAAGATAAAACACGTGAGAGAGCAGCAACCCTGCCCTTGTCACCTGAAGGAAAGCAGAATTGTTACTGTGTGTGTAGAGGTGGCAGAATCTGCTGTCTGGTGGTCCCACACCAAAATTGGCATCTCTGAAATAATTTAGGAGGTGCAAATCCCAGTTCTGGCATCCCAGTTAATTTTAGGTGTCAGTGAAGTCTCCAGCTGCTTCCTTTGATAAGACTGTGCACAGCCATGACTCTCCAATGCCTAGGTCTGTAAAGTAACCCAACTTTAAATTGAAGTCCTTTGCCACTGCAGTAAAACAGAAGGTTCAGAGGTCTTTAACAAGCACTGTCCTAGAACAAAGTTTGGTTTGGCGCTTTTTCCCTTCCTACTGGAATATACTGCTTTCTCCATTAGGAACCCTTTTGTAAACTTCCGGCCTAAACTTCATTGCCAGCCTGTGCCCATGTGCTCTTGAATGAGCTTTTCTACTTCTTTGTGTTTGTAGAGAGTAATCATAGTATTTTCTTCATGAGTGTTTGCTCCAGGCTAAGACAGATGCTTCTAATATTGTCTTGTAAGGCAGGCATTCCTGTTGCCTGTTTCCTTCATAGCTCCTCCAGTTGTAAAATCAACCTTAATGAAAATGGATATGTAAGAAAAAAATGCATATAAAATCCTGTTCCTCCAAACAAAAATCCTTTACCTGTATGGATTAAAACCTGGAATATCAGTTTTATTTTGTACCCATAGAAATGTTTATCCTTCTGTATGCCACATGTATGCCTGGCTGGCTCACTGTAGCAGCTGTAATACATGTCAGTCGTTCTCCTCTTCTGTTGTTCTCAAATCACAATATCATGTTTCTGTCAAATGCTCTTAATCCCCAAGATGTAGAGCTTTGCACCATATACTATGAAGTCCCAGCCTGTTTCTGCTCCTGCAGTCCCCAGGCAATCCAATCTCCCTCGGTACTGCTTTGCTCTCTCTGTAGGCTGATCAGGACTGGTATGTCTGAGGCTCTCCCTGTGCTGTGTAAGCCAGGGCCAGGCTCACTGAGCATCTGCACCTTCCTGCAAGAAAAACAGTGGCATGTCCTAGCATTTAGGGGCAGTAAAAAAAGGCTGTATGAAAACCACTTTGTATGGACTCCTCATGCAGACCAATATCTTGTTTTAATTTGCCCCAAAGCAGAATGCTCTTTGGTTGACCCAAACACAGTGGTTTTCTTGCTGCATCTGGATGGCTTTGCAATTTTTGAACTCCCAGACACTGGACAGTTCTAGCTGCTGTTTGTTAGGCACAAGTGCTAGCCCAGTTACAAGAGAGTTAGGTGTTTGTGTGGAGGCTAATTCCACATTGGATCTATTATTATATTTCATCATGATCTATATTGCACCATCATGCTAGGCACATGTAATTAGCTTGCTTTCCAAGTGGTGATATAAGTATTTTATAAACACATGGAGAAAGTTTATGCTGAGATTTTAACCTTTCTCTTAGCCAGATATTATTTGCTCTAAGTCTTACAATTCTGTTTTAGGTAAGCACCTGCTTTTTGTGGGCAATTTGATACTTCTTGACTCTCTATCTGAAACAGTAAAATTCAGAACTGAAACAGAACTCAGAGCCAAAATTGTTCAAACTTCATAATTGTCTGCCATATGGTCGTGTTAGGGGCAATTTTCTTCTGGTGGCAATGTCATTGCAGCCTGTGAGATGCTGTGGAACTTTTTTTGGCTATGTACTACAGGTATAATTTAAGAGAACACAGATTTTTTTTTTTTTTTTCATGCTGTTTCCTTTATCTTTACCACAATTAAAGTACTGAGCTTTTTACATTGTAAAAAGAGAGATTGTAAGATGCAGTGATAGGGTTGTGCTCAGACCGGCTCACTGCCACAGCACAGTGAGGGCATCAGGAATCAGGTTTTACATTTCCTTCTGATGTAGGTCAGGCTGAACAACACAGTCTTTTGAGCCTTGGCCTGTGCTGCATCACACTGGAGGTGATTTCACAACCCTGTTTTTTATTTGTGTATTCAGTACAATTCTGGGACTTGGGAGGTGGATAGAAGGACTGCCTGGAAAAATAAAGTCTATTAAAACACATCTTGATACAATTCTCTTGTAATTATTTTCTGGATGCAAATTTCAAACAACTTCAAAAACATCAACAGTGGAAAAGAGACCTGCAAATGGCACACAACAGAGAAAACCCTGGAGGCTGGAGGACTGGTCCTCACTGCCTGCATCTCAGCCACCAAAGTCATTTATGAGAATTGTCCCCTGTGCAGAGCTCCACTATGCATACAGAACAATTTATGAAGATTCCTGTGATCTTTGGGATCTTTTCTGCTGGGTCATGACCCAGATAACTTATTAATAAATTTCTGTCACTTCTGGCTTCCCAGTCTCCTTATCACGTATTATTGTATTTCTATTGTCTTATTGTATTGTCTTGTCTTACTGTACTCCAATACTTGTTTTATTCCTAGAAGTGAACTGTAAATGACATTTTCATCTGAAATAGAGAAACAGCAAAAAATGACTTTGTGAAAGCAAAGGCCCCAGGCAGCTTCTATGACAGCTCATGTCAAAAACACAAGAGGGTAAAAAGAGGCTCTGAGGGATCATAGAAGCTAATATGTGGCTGATGTTATAAGTAAAAAGAAAGAAGTTCCTGTGACATAAGTTGGTGGATTACAGTCCCTATAACCACTGCCTATTTCAATGATTATTAATCATTGCAAGTAATTTTGGCTATTTAAATGCAAGAAAACTGCCTGAAGTAACTTCACTCATTCATTTTTTTTCCCCAAAGGGACAAATTCAAGCTGTAATTAATACTCCCACGAGAGAATATAAGTCTCAAAGCTGTAGAAACTAGAAGTGCTTTGAACCAGGTATGGTCTGTGAACAAGGATGTTGTGTTGAGGATGATGAAGAAAACTTTGTAAATGAGTTAGTTACTCACTGGTTTCCTTTAACCCTTCCTCTAAGGGTTAGAAGGAAGTCAAGACATTGGAGGTACAAACTGTGGATCTGGCAGAGAGAAATGCCTAGCAGTTGGTGTTCCTATGGTGCTCCAAGGCTGGACCATCCACTGACCTTTCCATATTTGGTCTGAAGTCCAGAATCACATCTCCACTACAGCCATTCCACTCCTGCCTGGCTGATTTCATCTTATTTCAGAGTAAGCATAGATTGTTTGGCTCATACATTTTAGCTCCCTGCCTGTCTGCAAGGGGAAATCAGCTCCTACTGCCTTGGCCCCTATCATTTTGGTTTGTCATCATGGAGCCTCCTCCAGCTGATATAACCAGTGCACCCTCTTCAGGGGCGGGCTCTTGAGTTACACAGTACTTGCTTTGACCACAGATCCCAGGTAAGATGTGATGTCCTGATTACTTTCTTCTGTGGGGATTGTAACAACAACATGAATAATATAATAATATATATGATAATATAATTCCTAATTCATGACATCTTCTAATGGAAGCCTGTTGGAACCAGATGATCTTTAAGGCCTTTTCTAACACAAACCTTTTTATGATGATAATGATTCAACTCTTAAAGCATATAAACAGTGAGTCTGATAAGGGAACCTGTTTGAATCATACCTCACACAGGCAGCCTTATTAGTGACATTTCTAGGCTGGAAAGAATTGAATTTGCAATAATGTTAATTATTCTCTTTTAAATGGATTTAGTTTTTAATTCAGATATTACCTTATTTTAATTCAGATATTTCCTTTTGTGGCAGTCATTTTTGCAGGCTGGTTGCCTGATCTCCTGGCATTGGAGAGGCTCTGCTGATTTCCTTCCATGTGTAGCGAATATGTATTTGGCTAAATCCCAGCGTTTTGCCAGGATCTAGCTCACTGTTATCCCACATTCCCACATGCCAAGTGCATTTCCATTGCCTTTGGCTGCAGCTCTCTTTTCCCCCAGGCTTCCTGCAAATTCCTCTCTCTGTGGCTAGGTACACCTCCATCAGAAACCAGGTTGCATGCAGAATGTTTTTTTCATGGTAATATGGGAAATGACTGCACATGATGGAATGAGACCTTGCCAAGGGGCAAGGATCTGCACCAGGGTCTCAGAATTTCTTCCAAGGTTTGTTTTCTATGAAAGTGGTTTTGCCCCAGGCCATGAGACACCACGTGTAAACTGCAGGGATCACAGGAGGCCAAAAATGTGCATTGTCTGGGGTTGGCTCTGCTGCAGATGGCGTCGTGTAACCATGGGGATGAGGACATCTTTTCAGTGCTGACATTTTACAAAGGTTGCACAGTTGTTCCCTATCATCACTGCCATATGATATGGTCTCACTTCTCTGTGGCTCAGCAGACTGCTCCTACAGCTACATCTTGAGCAACTCATGGTCACTAGTATGTGGAAAAACAGAGTCCAGCAGCTCAGTGGGGTTCTGAGGGACCACAGCCCCTCTCCAGCCTTGTTAATGCTGTGCTGTGCAATGTGGCCTCGGGCTCCTGGGACATGGTACTGCTGTGTGGTCTCCCCTCACCACACTGCTTGACATCTGGGTGCACTAACCTCCTGCAATTAAGAAATGCCACATCTTCCAGCAATCACTTAATCCGCTGTCCATAGAGTGAGGCTGGTCTGAAAGCCATCCTTTCCAGGCCATTCCTTGCCAGGAATCCTAGCAACTCAAAAATATGTGATGATGAACATCTAGAAACTAGCATTTTGCCAGTGGTTACCCCCCTTGACGTGGTGGTATGCGAGCAGCCCTGCTCTGGGCTTTGCAGCATTGCCCTGTGCAGCAGCACTGTTGCAATCCCTGGCTCTTTATGCCATGGAAACTGAGGCAAACAAAGGCTGAGTAAGTAGAGCAGTGCTACACAGCAAGCCTGTGGCAGAGCTGGGAACCAAACGCAGACTTTCTGACTCCCGGTCCTGGACTTCAGCTACCCACTGAGCTCTGACGTGCGACGAAGTGGATCTCACTAGAGACATCAGATAACCACAGTTTAATTTGGTTTCTCTGTGCTCTGTACCCTGGGGAGATAGCAGACCTCTGGCCACAAAAGGCAAGTTATTGAGAGATTTGCTGTTAATTCCTCCTTATGAGGTCCATCTTGTTATGTTTGGAGTTACCATAGCTTTCTGTTTGTTTTGGCTGTTTTTTTGCATGCGGGGCTTGTGTATTTTATTAAGCCCTTGGCTAGTATTTTGTGCATGTTTAAGATTTTATAAGGGCTTCTTTCGAGGTTATTCATTATAGCTTTCAAAGGCGGCCTATTCTGAAGGCTTGCTATTGAATACCAATCTTTGATAGATTCATGACTCACACGAGAAAAGATCCATTTCTCACAGGCTCATAATTAGCATTCCCAAAGGGTTCCCCAGCTGCTTTTCATAGTTCTTTGCTCACGTTGACCTTGGACTTCAAATTCTTCATGGCTGTTGAAGTACAGTCATCAGAGAAACTGAGAGAGAAGCCTCCTTTTATTTTCATCACTTCAACAAGAAAAGTCATCCAAGAGACACATTACTAGTCCCTTGTGTTTTGGATCTGCCACTGATCTGCTGGAGACCTGACCTTTCTCTGCCTCATCTGGCTTTCTTCTCTGCCTTGTCTGATGACCATGTCTGGTCATGCTGTGGGCAGTGGAAGGCTTTTGATGACCTTAGTTATCACTTTAAGACTTTTCATGTTCTTACGTTTTGATAGATATGTCCTTAAAAATCCTGTTTAAGACACACAGGAAATTAATTAGTTTGAGGAAAGGATTTGGAGTGTGTAGAATATTCTATTAGAAAGAGAAAACATCTGCTTTTTCAGCATGAATATGAATTGTGTAATTCAATGTGAAGTGTAAGATGTGAAATTTAGAAAGATTTTTTTATTTAGTTCATATGAATCATGCATCATGTGTTTGTGGATTCATTTAAGTTCTGGAGAAGCAATTTCTATTATTTGACTTTCTATATAAAAGCAAAAGCATTATTTCCATTAGCACATATGCTTCCTCTGGGAAATGCTGAATTTTATCCTAACTGCAGTTAATAAGATTTAAAAAAAACCCACTTTACTTAAAAGTATACAAATTGATAATAGACATAAAAAGGTTGTGTCTATTATAATCGGTTTTGTATATTATAAAAGGTTATTAAAGGTTTCCTTAAGGCTGAAAACAGATTTGCTTGCACTCTTTTTGTGGCTGTCCCAGTGTTTTTTCATTAAAAAAATGAGTTCTAAGAACAGATGTCTCATAATTTTTCAGCTGCCTCCCCCTCGTGGTAAATCTGGAAAACCTCTCGAAAACTTTTCATGGAAATGGTGAAAAGCTGGGTAAAGTTCAGCACTTGCATTTCAAGAGATTTTTTTCTTTTTTAGTTGAGGAGAGGTTCTAAAATGCTGAACAAATGTGAATTAAAGCAAGAATATATCAGTTCTTTCCAGGAACCAAAAGCCCAAATAAGCTTAAATAGAAGAACAGCAGATAAAGAACTCTGTGTAACAACTGCATAGCTGCCTTGAGGTTTTTCCTATTTCTCAAAACAATTCCCTTGCCCGTCCCTGTCCCCTCCCACTTCTGACAGGCCTGAAGGCTGCAGCAGAAACTTCTCCTCTCTTCTTTTTTTTTTTTTTTTAGTGTGCCAAGTGCCTGGGAGGCAGGGCATGGACTCACTGCCAAGCCCGGGGGCTCCTGGTCTTCCTTATCTCTTGATGTAGTTGGAGTTCTGTCACTTTGCATGGGCTGCAGATACTGATCCTTTTGTGGTTTTTTTCACTCTAATATGGAAACTAAAATGTTCGCTACAGCTTGGAAGAGGAAAGACTTGGCAGCCACACTGAATAATGGTTAGTGCAGGTGAGGGATGGCTATTTCCTTCACAAGCATCCCAAGGAAGAGATGTGAAGCCATATTCCACCAGGCACTCTGTAGCCCAAAACAAGGTGGTTTGTAATCAGATGAAGTAGGACTGTCTTAAGTACATATGCATCATACACAGACAGCAACTTCTTCTCTGTGGAGCAAAAGATCACCACTCCCGAGACCATCATTTTCCCTGGGCTCATTGTCCTTTCAATTCTCTAAAGGCCTCTCTTTTGTGGAGCCTGAGACCCCTCCCATTCTCTGAAAAGAAAGCATATTGCTTCATTTCCTCTGCAACATGATCCTCTGAAGCGCAGAGCGGACTTGAAAGGGTAAGGCTAAGAGGAGCAGGAGGAGGAGCAGGAGGAGGGCCTTTGTGGTTAAGGCTGTAGATGGTGACTTCAGAGAAATGGCTCATTTCCTGGGTTTACCACAAATTGTGTGTGGTGGGGAGGAAGCTGCTCATATAGTCTGAGCTTTTAGTGCCTTGTGTGCTAACTAGAGAAAAGGGCCTCCCCTTCATCCCTTGTGTCTTTCCCACTCAACTGAAAAGCCTGGGATGAGAAACTTTCTTCTGCATTGTGTATTTACACAAAGCAGACAAGGTCCTGGAGGAGGCTGGGCTCTGCCATAATGTTATAAAAATTTAGATACATTTAGAAATTGGGCTTCTGGCCTCCTCCGCTGTTGTTGACTCCCTAACCAGCGGCAGTTTTCATTAGCAACATCAGCTGGCCTCATCCTTCCGGGATGCATCCCTGCTTTCAGCAGCAGACCCGAAGGTTATCCTTGACAAGCCCGAAAGAGTCGTAGCCAGCAGGTGTCCCCCCTTCTCCATGGTTTGCAGGAGAACTGAGCCAGGCCGATGAAACACATCTTTCATTGTAAATATGAAGTAAAATACTGCTTGTAATTCTGGCCCCAAGTGATGGGCTCTTCTATCTTTCCTCTAAGCAATGCAGCGGTGGCAAAGGCAGCCCTTAGTATGGTCCTGTTATGGGGATGACAGAGTTTCATGTACAATTGCAAACTCACAGCCCACAGAGTGAGAACATAAGCTGCAGAATGCTAAATACTTTATGCAGAATACTTTCATTATATTAAAATTCGGGTTCTCTTCCCCAGAGAGGTGCATTTTATTTCTGAGGTAGGCAGTCTAACATGTTACAGTCAGAAAATACAGTTTTGGCAAAGTGGTGAGGGTCCAACTTTTCAAGCATTTCAATGATCATACTTGTATACAAAGGCAGTTTACAGAATTTAATTCTGCCTCAATCTATGTAAGGATTTCTGGGTTTTGCCTCTTTGCCCAAACTACCAACTTTATATTAAAGTGTAATTCTTTAATTAGAAACAGAGAAGGAAAAAAAGTCAAAACAATCCAAACTAGCAATCCTCCCATAGGGTCTAACATACTTATTCTTCTGTCCTGATGATCAGAGCACAATCCTGGGTATGTGTAGCCTCAAGCCTCTGTTTGGCCTAATGGATGGTTTCTTTCTGAATTTCTATGAATCAAGCAACATGAAGTGCTGAGCCTGGGTCTTAACTGAGCCAGACCCAGAGGCATAGGAGAGAAAATCTCCCTCAGTTAACACATTTTATTCTCTTTAGAAAATAATTTATTATATCCTTCTAAATATCCTTTATCTTTTACCAGTAGAAAAAAATAAATTTTACATGCTTAAAAAAAAAAAAAAAAGCTCTTGCAAATGGACACAGCATGTATCCTGGTGGCTGCAAGTCTCATGGGGTAAGGGAGAAGGCAGGATGCATGGGTGCATGGGATGCATAGGGAAGGCCTCTGGCAATGGGATATGCATGTACATGCTTAATTTACCACTTGCAGGCACAGTGGAAGTGAATAATAAGGAGTGGGATAAGGAAAGCATAGAAAAAACATGGAAGAAGGTGGAAAACAGTCTTGGCACATGGTGATAGCATGAGAGGCTACAGAGGAGGAGAAACAGCATGAGACCAGAGCTCCAGCTGTCCCTGTATGAACTGAAATGCAGTACTTTGGGGGAAATACTTTATTCTGACATTGAGAATAACAACAACCGAATTAACATCCACGAACACTGAGGAGTTTTAGGTCAGTGGGGTACTTTTCTTCATTATGTTAGTGTGACCATTTGCATGTCCAAGGTGGAATAAATCTATGTCTTGGGATATAAATGGGGGGGGGGGGGGGGGTGCCTGTCTGCTAACCTACAAATCATTCAATTAAGTCAATTGACCAGCAATGGCTACTCAGTACTGTTTCTCTGAGTGGAGAGGCTTAGTGTGAGATTAATTTCATGTTCTCTAGCAAGCTCACTGTCAGGCAATCTGCTGGGCTCCCTCTACAGTCCATGGAGAATACGAGGTTTTAAACACGTGTTTAATGATAAAGAAACAGACTTAGCTCTAACTTTACACATTTATAGAAATAAACATTTTAACATCAGGAATTTAAACTAATATTAAAAATATTTACCAGATATTTGCAACTAAACTCTTCCTGTTGCAGTTGCATGATAATTCTCGACTGATGCCAGCGTAGTACCTCTGAGCATAGAACAGGTGTAATGCACAAACTGGGATTCATAAAGGGAAAATCAGAGCACAATTTTCTCTCAGGTCACACTAAATTTTGTGCCTTCAATAGACAGTTCATATTACAAAATCTAGCATGGTGGACATAACTAGAATGATTTTTTGAAAAAAAGAGTCAATACAGAAAGATTTGGTACAAAATAATTATCTTATTAAGAAAAAAAAAAAAAGGAAAATAAATTCCAGTGTAGTAAGTTCTCAGAGGAGAGAAATAAAATGTTATTTCATGAAGTTCACATTTGTCAAAATACGTAAATACTAGGACTGGAAACAGCAAATAAATAGTTAACCATCCATCTTCCCATACACTGAGAAATTATTAAAAATAGGGTGAAGGAAAAGTATAGCTTGGACTACAAAGAAGAAAAAATAGCAATATTCTATTTTTCCTGAAGATTTTATTATACATTATCCCACTCCTGGAGTTATACTGGAAAACAGAAAGGGTGAGGCCATGATCTTAGTGAAATCAACTGTAGAATTCTACTCATTTTGAGGTTTTCACTCCAATGTCAGGCATCAGTGAGCAGGCCATCAGCTACAGTGAAGGCAAAAAGAAGACATTTTCAATGTCTTTGACTGCTGCCCAAGAGGAATTCAAAGCAGATTAAATGCAAGAAGTATGCTGCTTTGATGAAGTCCTAGAGACGAAGGAGTCATGGAAGTGGCTATAAACATCTCAGGCTACATGTGCTGTGGGGTGTAACACTGAGTACCATCAACATTTGTTATTGAAGGTGTACTTAGCCTCCCAGTTGTTAACACCAAAAACTGTTCAGTGACTTATTTTTGGGGCAGTCCTTCACTGGTAGCAGCAAAGAAAAAGTACATTTGTTCAGAGAACTTGGGATGAACAAGTCAACCAGCATATTTTGTGCTTGTTTCATCAACACATACTCAGTACACATTGCTGTATGGACCCTTAGAACATTGAGTGATGTTCCCTGAAATGCTCAGATATGAATCCTTGGAGAAATGAAAATGAATTGCTGTTGTTTGAATAATTTAATTTTTCTCAATCTGAGTAATTTAACTTTGTTTCTTTAGGAAAATCACAGTTCTACACCAGAAATGTTCATGATTTTATCATTGGAGTTTCCTTATATCAATTTCACAGGTTTGACACACCCCTGTTGTGTTTTAATTAAATCAGTGTTAAGAGCTTTTTCAGGAACAGGCTGAAGTTAGCCCAGAGATTAAGGTAGTAACTGTCCATATTAAAGTAAAAGAAATCTAAATGCGTATAACCAAACTGAGCAGATGAAAAGCTGTATCAATTGAGCTGAGGTAAAAATAGCCACTGAATTGGAATTTGTATATAGTCTAAAAGACACCAAAACTGGATCAGATCTTTGCCTTATTTTGTCCAAAGGAAACATTTGTGGTTCCTTCCAAAAGATAATTTTTCCTGCTGAACTGCTATAGTACCATAAGAAGACATTGAGAGTGCTGCAGCTCCGGCGTTTATACAGATGGCTAACAAGGATTTGAACACCATAGCCCTTCTCTTTTGTGGAGGTTGCAGTGCTCATAACAATGCAATTGCCTTTTCACAAAATAGGTTAAAGACATAGAAACCAGGTAGAGCAGCACAAAGAAGGGTTATGGGGGCATTTTGGCACTGGTTTACTGAAGTGCAGACTGCAGTTTAAAGTGCTGGGAAAACGGTAGAGACAAAAGGAATTACTCAAGTTGCTCTTGAGCTCATATGCCACAGTGCACATATTCCCCTTTTCAAAGGAATTGATGGACACTCCACCAGAAGAGTCCCAGCAGGAAGCTGCATTTATGTCTCTTCAAAAATAACAGAAATAAAACTCCTGCCTTTGTACGAGGATAAAACCCACAAACTTAAGAACAGTGGATGACCCTAATGTACAAAGGATGGTGGGTTCATATCCCAGACAAGCTTTTTAACTTGCCTGCAAAGTGGAAGCTACTTATTGAACTGCTTCTCCCTGGTGCCTGTGCTTTGTTTGTAGGATCCAGTAAAACTTAAGGAATGACATAGAAATCTGGATAACATTAAGAGAAAACAGGATAGAGGAGAGGCAGTACAGCAATGTTAAGCTGATGCACAAGTATAAATTACTTTGGGTGTGGATAGAATAGAGGAACTGTCAAAATAAAGTGAGCAAACAATTTTACTTCATAGGAAGTCAGTAGTTGACTGCACTCCTCTCTAATCACATCTGGCTCAGGATTAGCTGGGTTTTATTAATCAAAAAAAATGTTTAAATTTGTCCAGACATTATTGCTGCATTGCTCAGCAGTTGATGCATCTCTTGTAAACCAAGGTGCCTGTAATTGCTTGCATTGTATTAGAGAAGCATTGCACAAACTAGCCTGGTTTTTGGGGTGGAGGGGGGAAGCAGAAGGAGATGTGGGGTGAAAGTGGTTTAAAAAAAAACCCAACATTTTCCATCTCTCTTTTTTCATCAGAATCTCCTGGATTCTGATCTACTCCTTTAATTGCTTCTCAGCTGCTTGAGGAGTCCTGGCCATGTCCTGTCCAGGTCTGGGCAATTCCAAGCACAGAAGATGTTACATTAGAAGATATGTGTCGCAGCTGAGACAGCCACAATGCACAGAGTATCACCATACAGCATCAGAACTCACTCTCTCAGTTCCCACAGTCCATAGAGAATCACCACCAGAAGGTTTTAAGTGCCTGCCTCTGGGTCAATGACTACTTCCATAGGTTCCACAGCTGCTGCAGGGCCACTGGCTTCTTCCATAATCTCTGGAGCTGCTGTGGGACCAGCCACCCTTTTTTGTACAGCTGGCAGCTCCTTCCAGGTCTTCTGTTGCTCCTGCAAGCTCTGGCTGGACCCTCCACCCTTCCAGAGAGCTCTGGAGCATCTGCTGCTTCTTGTTCTCCAGCACAACCTTTTATACCCTGATCTCACATCCCTCACACCTGTGTGCCCTGCTGTGGTTGGTCACTATTCCATGGCTCATTGCCTTCTGATATTGTTCACCTGGCTCACACAGTTGTAGCTCATTAGGGATGAGGCTCGGCTGCAGCCCCACTCCCAACTACTATAAACTGTGTCCCCACAGATATGGACCTTTTGGACCAGGTCCAGAGGACAGCCACAAAACTGCTCAGAAGGATGGAGTACTTCTCCTCTGAGGAAGGGCTGAGAGAGAGGAGTTATAAGCTAAAAGAGATAGATTCAAAATAGATATAAGGAAGAAGTTTTGTTTAATGAGGGTAGTGAGATACTGGAACAGGTTGCCCAGGGATGTGATAGATGCCCACCCCTGGAGACATTCAATGTCAGTTTACAGGACTCTGAGCAACCTGAAGCCATGGAAGATGTCCCTGCTCATTTTGAGAGGGGTTGGACCAGATGACCCTTAAAGGTCCCCTCCAACCCAAACTATCCCATGATTCTATGATTACAAATTAAATAGTGCAAGGGCAGGGAGTGTTGCATGTATGCACAAACACAGTCTTGTTCCACCTGTTTGAGAAGCATAAGGCATGCAGGAATGTGTTGATAACAACAGCAGTGACTACAGAGAAATTCACCATTGGTGCAGTTAGTGGAGAAAGACATGCAGGAGCCCAGATGAGGACCCGATGTATCTAAACCTTAACTGAATCAGCACCAGGGCCTCATAATTTCAAGGATAACCTAAACGTTACTAAAAATCTATCAGCTGTTGATGCTTGCTCATAGTTATCTTTACCTTAGGCTAAAATGAGGAGTCTTGACCTTCAACTGAATTCCACCCTGTGTCTCAGGAATTGCCAAACTAGAATTTGATAGCTCCTTTAGAGGAGTAGAGCACTAGGCCAAATACATTCAGATTTGGCTTTCTGCCTTTCTTTCTCAAGACAGAGCTGTTTCCTATCACATGGTTATAGAACAGTTGTGGTATAAGTACAACTCTGCTGTCACTTACAGGCACATAGCAGGCTAAACTTGGTCTCACATTCGAAGCAGCTGAATATCTCCACAATTGTACGTATGACCTCTTGGCACAATCCTGCTACATTCATGATTTGATATACATGAAACTGCCACCCTCAGCCTCTTATTTCTTGAGGGCATTGCCATAACATGGTCTACACCAGGTCATAACAGGCTGATTTTGTGAGGCTGAAGTGTTACGTGACCCAATGAAATAATTTGTTAGTTGTTCAGACCCAAGTGTGAACTCTGAGTAGTGTAATTATTCTTCACCACCACCACTATATTTCAGGGCACACTAACCTTAGTGACATTATACTATCTCCCAGGCCAACTTACCCTGAAAGAAACCTCCTTTCTAATATGTGCCCCACAAATTACTCATCCTTCCCTGTAGCAAGGCACTGCATGACTTCTAAGGCAGCGATTAGGATGAGGTACATTAAGAATAACAAAATAAATCATCTTTTGTTTTTAGGATTCTGCAGACCCTTTTTTCTTCCCATTGCTTTTAGCTGTTAAAAGCTAGTAGTTTAAGAAAAATAACTTTAGGAAAAAATATTTTGAATCACATAAAGTTTATTTACTTAGTAAAGTTATATTACAGTATGTACAGTTTCTATTTACATATACATCTTTCTAAGAAATTAAGCACCAAATGACACACTTAGTATTTTAGAGGAATTTACAGCTATATTATTTTTGCATCCAAATAGTTATATCTACAGACATATATGGATTAGAACCAAATTCTTATACAACACTGATTTCAATTAGTTTTGGATTAGACTGCTAGTGAAGTTACCAAAGAGAAATTTAATTGCTGTCAGCTATCAACCTGCTGTGCTTCAGGATAAGAGCTCTTACCCTATGTCATTTCAGGGGCTATGTGCAATCTTAATCCTCAGAGTCAGAGGTATTGACAGAAGATACTTTATAAGCCACAAGAATGTAACACTTCCATCAGTAAGATTTTTACTGTCATCAAAAAACAGAGTTTCATTAAAAAGAAAAAAGAACACTGCTGGAGTGTTTATATGTGGTATGGAAATTGAAGTCAAGAGCCTGGAAGTTTATGTGATGCAGTAACATGTATTCCTCAAGGAACACATTTACTCTCAAGAAGCCCAGTCTTAAACCCACTGAAACTTGCAGCACGATCCCCTTAACTCAAGGGGAAAGTCTAGCTGTTGGCTTTGTAATCTTTATGCCACCATCAAGAAAAAAAGAAGGCTCTGTCCAAGGTACAAAATTTCCTTCAAGTGAATAAAAGACATTTGGAGGGGGCAAATGCAAAATGAGGTATTTAATAAACTATGGGGGAAAAAAGCAGCTAGTTTGAAAGACCATTCTGAAAAATATTTTAGAAGTTTCATATATGCAACTGTTACATTCACCTGATTGTGGGTCAAGTTTTGTATAAACTGCTTTTACTTTTTGTGCTCCCTAATTCATGCTTTTCATAATTTTGCTTCACTAGACGTGCGATCTAACGGCTGGAAGAAAACAACATTACTCTGAGGACAGTTGTTGTGACAGACACAGGTGTTGATCAACATCATTGGCTTTTTGAGGACTTTGCCCTGGGAGCAGCGGAACTCCACGTGGATGGTTTTGGTGCTGTGCGGGGTGCAGCAGCGCCCGTCGCTGCAGAGGCCGCAGTAACGCGGTCTGTACGTCTGCACACTCGTGCAGTTCTTGTACTCGTGGCGGACAGCTCTCGCGGACTTCCTCGTTCGGACACATTTCTTCCCTCTCTAAGAGAAATATGAAGGGACAATAGATACATCATTGCGTAAGACAGACAGCATTTGACAACTGACATGCAAAGATACAGGTCTACTCTGAAAATTTAAATTCCTTGTCTTTATTCATTCAACAGCAAGAAGACTCTGAAACTGCTTGAGTAGTTACCTACGGGTGACACCTACAAGACCTGCTCTCCAACACCATCATGTTACTGGACCAGTAATGAAAGACAAATAATTAAAATCCACTCTTCTCATCCAAGACAAGTCCAGTCTACATTCATTAAGAAACTATACTCTACTGAAAATCTTCTCAGGCTAGTGTAGTTCCATCAGAGAATCAGCAAGTCAAATGAGCAAGTTACAAGACTAATTCATGGGGAGAAAAGGGAGTAAAATGAACTGCAAAAGTCATCACCCATTCCTGTCACTCAAGGCACAACCAGCTCCAGCCATGTTATTTTTAACAAATGATTGATTAACTTGTCCTTGGAAGTCTTCAATGACAGAGACTCCACATCTGCTCCAGACAACCCCAAGAGTTCACTATTCTTACTGCCTAGTACATTTTCACTTGTGTCTTAATTTTTATGCAGTCTAAACTCGCCATTTCTTGTTATATCCTCCAAGGACTCAAAAGAGGCTGCAATATCTGAATACAGTTATGAGAACACATCTCTCTTCCCTTGCATTCAGAAGAAGTTCAGTTCTATTTGGTTTTCCCTAGATGAACATGTTTTCTAGACCTCTGATCATTCTTGTAAATCTCCTCAACTCCTCACACACGCTTCATCTTCTTTACAAAACACGGTATTTAAAACTGCAGAGACTGTTCAGCAAAGGCCTTAGAAATGGTTTCCAACACTCAGAACTTTACATAAATTGATGGGCCTCTTACCTAGCTACATGTTATTCTCCCTCATACAAACACTTGCATAATATGTAGAAGTAAAAAAGTCTTCTCCCTTAGATACATTTTTTTTTACATCAGAAATGTCAGTGTTGGGTTTGCTTTGGGAAAAAAAACCATCATAGGGATTAAGATAGGGTTTAATTTATCAAGCAGACATTTCACTCATTTCTCTGCTGTTCCAGATGCTCAACAGACTAGAAGTCTGATATATCCATTCTGTATCACTGAAGCAACTCTGACATACAGGGTACAGGTAGTACAGTTGCATTTGTGGGAGAAGTTAGACTGTATGAACTGTCAACCTGCACATGCAATACATGTGACCTGTTTGGGATGACTTAAATTATCATAGAATTATAGACCAGTTTGGGTTGAAAAGGACCTTTAAAGGTTATCCAGTCCAACCCCCCTGCAATGAGCAGGGACATTTTCTACTAGATCAAGTTGATGAGAGCACTGTCCAGCCTGACCTTGAACATTTTTGGGAATGCGGCACTGACCACCTCCCTGGGCAACCTGTTCCAGTGTCTCACCACCCTCACGGTACAAATTTCTTCCTTATATCCAGTCAGAAACTACCTCTTTTTGTTTAAAACCATTAGCCCTTGTCCTACCATAACAGGCCCTACTACAAATCTGTTTCCACCTTTCTCATAGGCCTCCTGCAAGGGGCTGTAGGGTCTCCCCAAAGCCTCCTCTCCTCCAAATTGAGCAACTCCAACTCTCTCAGCTTTAATTCATAGGGGAGGTGCTCCAGTCTTTGGTGGCCCTCCTCTGGATTAACTCCAGTAAGTTCAAGTCATTCCTGAGGGCCCCAAAGCTGGACACAGTGCTCTGGGGGGGTTNGGCCCCAAAGCTGGACACAGTGCTCTGGGGGCTTTCACCAGAGTGGAGCAGAGGGGCAAAATCACCTCCCTTGACCTGCTGGAGGTGCAGCACAAAGCTACTGAGCAAACACAGCAAGTCTAATACTTTACTAAAAACACTCATCTTGCTGCACTTGTGCTGAAAGGTGTATTTATGTACAGTTGCATCTGGCCCATCATAGACCGTAATATTGCAACCTTGGAATTACAGCTGAAGAGATTCTGCTGCCTTGCCTCACTCTTTACAGCATACCTTATCAGATGACTCTTCATTTTCACAAGGTCTTATCATGCAAAGCCGTGTCTGCTTCACCATTTCACACTGTTGATTCCTGTTGGTAACACGGGTGGAAAAGCCCATTCCACAGCTCTTGGAACAAGCACTCCATTCTGTTGTCTGCTCAATACAATTGGCACTTGAATCTGACATAATCCCAAGTGTGGCCTCTTGCCTGTAGGCTGGAGACAAAACCCCACAGAACTTTATTACAAGAAAAACTCACATGAAACCTCTGATTTAGCTCTATCATATCTGGGAAGAAACATGTGAGACAAAACAAGGTTCAAAATCCATGCTTTTGACAGGATTTAGAAATTTTTAAAGCTGTCTTTTTAGGAATCCTGAGTAGCAACTTCCTACATCTAAAAAAAAGCCCCAAATCAGAAAGGTGCATACCAGTGTAATAATCAGCAAAGCATTTAGATTCTGTTCACTCAAGTCCATAGCTGGAAGAATTACTGCCAACTTTTAAACCAGTTTAGAACCCTAATAGATTCTTATTCTTCACTCTTTCTAATGGAAATCTGTTCTAAAGCTATGTCATAAAAGTATTTATATTAGGTATGACTTGAGAGAAGCTGAATTTTTTTATCTAAACTAATAAACAGCATGGAACGAAAGTCCTTTTACTCCTGAGAGTCATAAAGTCATCCCATCTTGTCAATTATTGACAGCCTACAGCCAGGGTAATGGGGGGGAGGCAGGAGGCAGTTCCAGGAGCTATCACAGGTACTTAAAGCCATGGTCAAGTCTGACCACCGTCCTGCCCTCCTGGCAGTGTAAAGCTGCACTCTGCAAATATTGCTAAGGCACAGTTTGGTTCACTGATTAGCACAGGAGCAAACTGAAGGAGACAATACAACTGAGCTGTCAGTCACAGCTCTTGCTGCTAAGCTCCTCTACAACAGCCTTCCTGCCTTTTGAATGGCAAAGATCCCAAAAAGGTGGCCTCCCAAGAGGGATGGCCATTGCTAAAAGAATGCAGACAATTCATCAGTAGGCATCTTACAGATTAGCCTGTCACCTCAAACAAATTGAAGAAAAGGAAAGGTCATAGAAAAGTGTCAAACTTTTTGTTTATATTTTATGTGCTTTACAACTAACACTTCATAGCACACTGAAAAGCTACTCCAGCTTTTCTTCCTCAATCCTTTTTCACTTGTTTTTTAAATGGATTAGCTGAGTTTTGGCATAACTAACTGCCCAAGATCACAAAGAGCACTGACTGGAAGAGAATGCAGTGCCCTCCACTCTCAGTAGAAAGTTATGAAAATTTGTGTTGAACTAGTAGAATAATTTAAAGGGGATGAAAACATAACTCAGTAGAAAAAAATGAAAATAGGAAAAAACCGAAAAAGGGGAAAATATTATTTCGCTTTTTTAAAAGCCTGAGTTCTGCACTTTGGAATGGGTTGGGTTTTCTTACAAATCCATTCACTGTGTTTATAACCACTGCCTCTACAAGTACTCTGTAATGTTTTTAATGTCATCAATAAACATGAGCACTCTAGCACAGACAGGCTGGAATTCATTGGCATTTTAGCTACCATGCTGACCACTTGTAAGAGCTGCAGAATTAGTGGGGAGAAAGTCTCTTATAAACTAAGCTGTTATAATAATATATATGTTGTAACATATTATTGCAGAGCAACTACCGAGACTGCAGCATTTTTTTTTCTTGGTGTAGGAATGTTTGGAGGATTAGGATCTTGTCCTTGTTTTCTTCTGGTCACAGAACTAATGTGTACCAGATAAACAGAAATTTAAAAATTGGGAACTAATTTAATTAACTTTTAAAACTGCTATGCATATTCATCCTCTGAATATTTCTTTTACCTGTTGAGCTCTCACTTTATTCATAGCCACTGGTATACCTACTAGTCACTCTAGGTCAGAAAAAACCCGACCATACAATGTGCCTTAGATCTGGCAATCCTGTGGATATTTTCACGATGATATCACCTCCTGCTCACAATGACTATGATAACTAATTTTAGTTTTCTCACCAGCCATAGCAAAACCTCCCAAAATCACTTCATCGTCAGGGTCGCAGACCCACTTCTCACAGCACTCTCCAGGGACTTCGACTTTTCTGGGGAAGGGGCAGTCGGGGCCGGGGAGCAGCAGGTCCAGGTTGCAGCGGGGCAGGCAGCCGATCTGGCCGTCGCGGCAGGTGCACTGGTACTTGCAGCTGGGCTGGAACGTCTCCCCATTGCGATAAATCATCCCATCAAACACGCAGTTGTCTCCCTCCAGCACTAGTGGGAAAAGGGGAGGCATTTCGCAGAGGCAGAGGGCACTCGGACAGTCCCCGGCCCTCCCAGCCCCTCGGCGGCCGCACTGGCACCTCCCGCAGCATCAGGGGCAGCGCCGGTGGTGCCGAGGATCGGCCGCTTCGCCGGCGGGCAGGCGGGAGGACCGCGGGGCAGCGACACCCGCAGCGGACCCCGCGGCGGGCCCGGCCCGGGGAGGGTGTCCCCGCCGCCCCCCGAG